>VZTV01080750.1:38353-49186 GCA_013400875.1 Anhinga rufa
CCCAATGACAGGACAAGGGGCAACGGGCACAAGTTGGAACACAGGAAGTTCCACTTAAATGAGGAAAAACTTCTTTCCTGTGAGGGTGCCAGAACAGTGGCACAGGCTGCCCAGAGAGGTTGTGGAGTCTCCTTCCCTGGAGACATTCAAACCCTGCCTGGACGCGGTCCTGTGCCCCCTGCTCTAGGTGTGCCTGCTGAAGCAGCGGGGTTGGACAAGATGATCTCTCGAGGTTCCTTCCAACCCCTACCATTCTGTGATTCTGTGAATGCTTCTCATTTATAGTTGCAAAATGATACACAGTGAACTAAGCACTGTGGTAAGTCTGTGATCAGCTCTCCTGCTGAAGCTATTCTGCCATATAAAAAATAATTATGTATTGGCCAACTAAAACCTGGCATTACAGCTCAGGAGCTATGTAATTTATTGAGCATATTGAAGTTTAACATTGAAATCTCTGCTCGGTCTTATTCCTGTATGCCAGTCACATGCCATGATTGTGTGACAAATGCCAAGAGTGAGCATGGTGAGTACCCTCAGTCCAGTGGTGACATAATGGAGTTTCTTGCAAAGGAGTTGCTTCCAGTGACACCTGTAGTTAATGAATAAAGGAGCTGCAGCATGAAGAGCTGGGAGTGAATATGATTTAAAAACAGCTTGAGTAAATTTTGATGGACTTACAGAAGATGTGAAATGACTCTGATTTGGGATGTATGTAATTTAGGGAAGATGAACCAATTCCTGGGGTAAAAGCTAGGACTATAAAGCTGAAATCAGGTATGATGGATTACTATAGCCAGACATTGTCCTGCCACACAGCATGAGACTAGAAATACTGTCATCTGTATTGTTCATCAGCAGATGGCCTGAGCTATGTTTCTGTTCCTGACTTTGACCAGGCAAAAACACGCATATGTGGATGTATTTGGAAATTGTCCAAGTGTAAAACCTGAAACTGATACAAGAAGCAGAAAAGAAAGCTGATGAAACCTTGTGGCTTTCTTAATCATTAAAAAGTCATGCAGGTCTGTTGGAATCAGGAGAGGAGGATAACTTGCTGATGGATTACTTTCCTTTGATTGGTGAGGTGTTGCTGGGCACACTGACTGCTGCTCTAAAAGCATGCCCTGATTTGTGGGTTTGCTCTGTGTAATGTTCTAAGGGAATTAATAACAGGTAATGGTCTCCATTTTTTCAGGGTTTCTTTCAGCAGTACTTTTTGATCAAGTAGCTGAAGTATTGATGTCAAGTCTTCCCTACAGTAAGCGTAATCAAATAGGTAAGCAGAAAAGATAGTACATATATCACAGAATAGGACTAAAGCGGGGAAAAATCCTCACAGATTCCAGGGATTAGTATTTAATATTATAGAATACTGTAGTGTTCCTCTGTAGTGCATTTTCTTGATCATCACATCACAGATTCATAGCACAAGAACAAAATCTCAGCAGCAATATCTAACTAGCTTTGTAGCACAAAACCAACTGGCTCTGTACTACATAAAAATAAGCTAGCGCTCCAGAGAAGTTACTACAGGGAGAATTTGAAGAGTTCTGTTGCTGAAATGGGAGCAAATGCTCAATGTTCTCTGCAGGAATTGTGACAATTTGTTGAAGCCTTTGTTCTGGGTTTGGAGAGAGTCTGTTTCCAGGTTTGGATCTGTAAGAATTACTGTGCTGGTCAGGACACATGGCTGGTGCCTTTTGCCCAAGTGCAGTGATAAATAGCTGCTTAGGAGGGATGTAAGAACAGGATAAGCATATCTGATTGTTTTCATATGTTTTCCAAGTTTCTAACCACTCAGAAACTCAGGGGACTTTTGAACCAAATGTGGTTTCTATGTATTTAATTATCCTGAATGGATTTCTGTCCAGAGACAGCTGTTTATCTTTGAAGACATGTAAATTTTTAGTAGCTGCAGTAACTTTGGAAAGAGCTCTATGGTTCAACTATTCACTGTCCGATGAACTATGTCCTTATGTTGAATATAGTTCAGTCCTATCAGTGGAAATCTTAACCTGTTTCCTACTAGCTTTTTTGTATTTGAAGAGAGAGCCATCAAATCATCCCTCATGCTTTCTCTATGTCATCATGACTTTACAGAACTGTTTTATTTTTCTCCATTAGTTGTCCCCATTTCTGTATTGAAAAGCAATTGTTTTAGTTATTCATCATGTGGAAGATGCTCTGTAACTTTGATCATGTTATTCCCTCCATGAACCCTTTCCACCTTTCCAGCTAGAAATGGAAAAGAGAGAGGATATCTCAATCACCAGGCTGGGGAGTAGGGCAAATAAGCAGTTCAAACCGTAATCTGAGTTTTGGTTAAGAGAAGCATTGTGGAGTTAAGCCAGTTTTGGTTGTGCTTGCTATAGAAGTGGGAGCCTTTTGTAAGGCAGGAAGAGTGGATCTGATGTTGTAGAACTGACATGGTTTGCTGCTTAGGGACGGGAGAAGTGGGCTGCATTGCAGGAGGGAAGTAGGATTCAGTGGATCCATCTTTATCAACCAGCATCACTATTGAAGGATATGAGTCCCTGCAGTTTCTGATCAGCAGAAGGTACAAAGGGGTGATTCTGCTGCTGCAAATTCTGTGAGGGGATGGGAGAAGTAATTTAGATGGTGAAGAAATCATGTGTCAGCCACTGCAGTGAAGGTGGGGAGCTGGACTACTGGTGTTGGAATTGTGGTGTTTGGGTTTTTTTTAATTTTTATTTGTAGAGGGTGGTATAAAATACTGGTTTGAAAAACATTTTTAAATACAAACCTCCTGCTTTAACTAGTTTCTGAGCTAAGTAGGTCAATATAGGACGTCTTACATCTGGAAATGAAACATTTCGTGCTTTGTACTGTGTCGCTCAAAGTTAAGAACATGAAGGAGTGTTGCTATGAGGGTGCCCAGCTGGTCAGGTCAGTGACCTGCTTCTTGACGGGATCTCAAGTTGCCTTAACAGATGAAATTTTGCACTCACAAGTAACAGGAAATAGTGTTGTTGTATAACATGCTTGTATGTTTGTATGCTTGGGCCCAACCCTGTAACAAGGAAGCTAGATGTAAGAGAGAAATAATTTGACTTAATTGGGAGCAGGGTAGGAATTAGAAATTTCTCTGTAGAAATAACATAGCTCATTTTAGGCAGGATGCAGTTTATGAAGATCAAGTCCTAAGCAGTTAGAAATGCTAAAGAAAAAGCCTCTAATAAAATAACAAATTACAGCCAGACACTGGATTTGTTTTTATCTCTTGTAGCATTATGTTTCCAAAAGTGGTTAGATCATAATCTGTGAGGTTACTGAACTGCAAATGCAAATTTACATGCACACAAGTAATACATTTTGACATACAGGTTAACAAGAGAATGGTGCAAATTTCACACAGCACTGGCTTGCTAATTACATTTGTTTATTTTCAGAAGCAACTTCATTTTCATTAAGAAATTGCAGATTCTGCAATAGTAATCTTTGCTGGTTGTTCAATAGCTCACACTCTGAACATGTGCTCTGCTACAACAGTAATGAAAGTGAGCCTCAAAAAAAGAGCTCAGGAAGAATTTTGTGGAGTTTAGGAGTGCACACAAGTGGCATGCATCTACCATTTTGGTGTTGGATCTAGTTGAGATAGGTTGAGGAATAGGTGGAAAGAGTCTGTGAATTTTGATAGGGTTTTTGCGTATTCGTTTTCTCTCTTGATCTTAGGAAATGTATTGCCAAAAAAGGCATAAAGTGTCTTTTATAGAACCTATGTAACTGGGACAAAAGAAAGGATCCAGCATAAGTTTCCAGTGAGCAAGAGTAGCACAAGCATTTTAGGTAACAACTATAACCAAAGCACATAAGTTACAGGAACAAAGGATTAAATAAAGAAAATGGGGGAAAAAGCAGTAGAGGAAAGGTTGGGAATATATTGCTACTGCTGTTCCTGACTGCCCCTGTGCTTTTACCAATATGTTGAAGGAAAGAGATAATCCTAGACTCTGTGTAGATATCATTCACATTGACACTGCTACACTTACTAGCACATACATGTGAAACTCACTTGTAAAATGCATTCATGTACAGTTCCGAACTGTGGGGGTTTCATGCTGCTAAAGCTTTATTTGTGCGCCATAGTACATCCCACACTACATTAAGAAGTATCCTCAGAGGAATATGTAGGTGTGGAAGCAAACTAACAAAGCAAATTTTATAATGCTCATTGTTTTTTTCTATTGTATTTGTTTACATACTTAAATCTGTAAGATTCTGTAACATAGAGTGGTAATTATTTAAGTCATTTGTACAAGATGTGGAGATCTTCTGGCAGGAGCACACAGGTGTATAGGGAAGTGAAGGAGTTCAGCATGTGGTGACTCATTTCAGCCATGTCTTAAGTCTCGCTTAGGACTGAATGAATGTTTACTGTGGGGAGTTGGCTTTATCCATGCTTTCCATAGAGCCAGAGCAGCTGAGGAGTGCTTCACAAAAAAAGTTTTGGTGACTGCAGGTGGGGTTCTCTTGGGAGCAGCTCCCTGGATGCAGCTGCCTGGTTTCCCGCCTGGGACCTGCAGTGCTGTTGGGGTGGGCCAGCTCCAGGTTCCCCTCGCTCAGGGATCTGTGTACCCTGCTGCACTGCACAGTGCAACCATGGCTGCAGCCCTGCACACCTGACCCTCCTTTTGGGGGTTGGTGGGCCCATCAAGAGAAGAAAAACAGGAGATTCTGCTTTCAGGCAGAAACTAAACCAATTATGTGTAACGAAGAAAGTCCTCAAACCATGCACTTATCTTTTTATTGTCTGGAATATTTCAGTAAATAATTTTGCTTCCAGAAGGGACATTCATACATGTAGCTACTATGCATAACCCAAATGCCATCTTATGGAAAGAGTCTTAAAATTCATGTCTGTACAGAGCTGAAAAGATCCTAATGTAATATTCACATCTATGCACTAACCTGAATTTTTTAAAATGCTGGCTCAAGGACTGAGCGTACTGCATGTGTTCAGTCTAATTCTCTTACCCAGCATGTTCCTGGTTATTTTCTTTGTATGCACAGATAAAAATATGGAATTAAGAGAAGATATGGCTGGTATCCATAAAGAGCTAAGTATGCCTAGGGCTTAATTACTTAATGCTGCAGCCTTGGAAGTGGTTCTTGTGCCTGTCATCACCTTTCTATCAAATGGCATCGAAGTGCTGGATGGAGTATGGTCCCATCAATTTTTAACTGAGACATTTTTTGGGTGATCTACCATAATGATTTTGTAAGTATAGCTTAATTATATATTTATAGATCCAACTCCAACATTACAGAAGGCCAAGGGGAGGTCTGCCATTGCTTTCAATGAGTTTAGGTGTGTGGGCTAAATACTACCTTCATTTCCATGTATACAGTCTCCTAAAAGTAAATAGGGTCATACACCTATTTGCATTTCATGTAAATGAAAGTAAGATCTGTGGCTGTAAAATTAATGTTAATCATTTACTTGCCAAAACCTGTTATTTAGGAGCATGGGTTTCTGCAGGGAAAGAATTGACTCTAGACAACACATGATTTTGCAGTTGTTGTCTCTTTCTCTGTCCAAACAAAGCTCACGTGGTACAGCATGCAACAAATTCTGTTAGCTACTTCTTAGAGCTGGCAGGCCTTCTGATGTTATTATATAAAGGTTTTTTTTTAATTTGTTGACAATTTTGGAAAGTTAAAGCAAATACTCTAAAACTGAGAGCATTGTTGAAGCCAAAGAAAAGTTTACAGAGAAGGACCTTGTGTCTGTTAATTTTGGTTGTTCTGGTTTGATTCCAGCTGTGGCTGAAGTTGTTGCAGTGCAAGGTCAACAGAACATCAACATGATGGTGCTGTTTCAGGCACGCTTTGAACAACTCCCTTACTCCCTCAATCTGTCTGTTAGGTTCAAGATTTGGGATTTTGCTTTTGCATCAGATGAAGCATTAGTTTTGACAAGATAACCTTGTTTCAGTTAGCATCTGTAAGTTTTATATTTTCTGTATAGGGATCTTTCCACACTTCATCACTGTGACACTGATAAAGATGGTGTCTACTAATAGTGCTAGATAAAACAGTTTGAATTCGGAGATTTTTCAAGACATGTTGGAGTGTGTATTCCCAGATTATCTTTTTTTTTCCCATAAAACATATTACTCTTTTTCTAAAGGTTTTTCTTTCCTCCCTTGAAGCAGTAGGCTGTAACTGTTACAATTATATAGTTTGACTATATAAAAGTGGCTAAAATTATAGTTTAACAAGAAGTTTTACATTTCTAGAATGTAAACACCTTTATAGGATCCATTTTTCAACTTTAAATAAACAGATTAGTTTATGAACAGATCCATATTATATGTCTGCAATGAATTTAGGACCTATACGAGCACAGAAATCTTGCGTATCAGTGGGAGCCTGATCACTAGTGACCATTTCAGAGTGATCTTCATGTTTGGTAAGTCACTCCTAGACCACAGCCACTGTAAATTCCTTGGACATTGGTACAGTGAAGAGCTGTGATCTCTCTGCTCACAGGTACTTTCTCAGTATAACTTCTTTTCACCTTGCTGTGATTTGCTTTGTGCTTAGAGACTTCTGGCAGGTTACTCAGTGGTGACTCAATTGACTGTGGTTATGATGGACTCATTTTACATGTCCTCACTGCTGAAAATCAGGAAGCTACAAGGAGATGCTCAACTATACTTGAAAAAGATTTTGTTTGGGGCTGTGAAAAACATCTTCAATTTGGATATATTTTTAGTAGCAAAATTAATAGATATTTAAAATCCCCTGAGCTACTTTTCTTCTTTGATCTGTCTGTCAGCTTGGCACGAATAGAACTTACACTTTTGTGCTGATGCCTACTATCTTTTTTTTGGGTTTTTTTGCAAGGCAGGTTAAGTAAATGCATTAAGAGCCACAAAAGCTTTTGGGAGTCCCTTTGCATTTCTGTGATTAAAAGAACATTGAGTTTAAATGCAGTGTTGCTGTTGGAAACTATGATGTTTGAAAACAAGTCTTAGCTATTAAATCAGTTTTCAGTAAATAGATTGAAGAAGTTAATGTCCTTTCTGAAATGTTTAGAAAATTAGTGTGGATGCTGTCATTTTTGGAATGAAGTTCTACCCCATTTTTGCTCCTCAAAAATAAATTTGAAATGGATGTGACTGTGAAGAAAGAGTTCATTTTTTTTCCTTGAAATAAGAATTTTAAAACTTCACTAGCCAGTTGTCCCTGTCTCTTCAATGTGTTTCTGCCCCTACAATTTCAGGGCTTTCAAAAGTTCTGAGATCCTTCCAGCACCAGGAGGCTGTTCCCCTTTCTGAAGGTATGACTTCCCCTCATTAGCAGATACATTAGGACTTTTGCTGCTGATCATGTACACTAGAACCTCATACCCCTCCTCGTCTACAATGTCATGGGGGGCTCAGCGGCTCTTCTGCATCACTCCCTGTAGTGCAATTGCCATACACAATAATTGGCCTGGCAATTAGTGGGGACACAGATTGCTCCAGAGAATGGCATCATGAGAAGCACTACCTGTGCCTTGTGCTTTCCCCAGGGGAATGCCTGTTAGGGAGGACACTGGGGCTATGTCTCTGGGCAGACCAAGGATAGTTACTAAAGAGGCCTTGCAGCCCTCAGTAATTAATTCTGACAGTAGACTGGCATAGGACAGTGATTCAGTAAACTCTCTGCTTAAAAAATTAGGATCGCCTGTACTGTAATTTGTTGCTACACCTTTGCTCCTTGTTAATATGTGGATTTAACTTACCGATCTATCAAAAGCTTCTTCCAGGATAAGTGGAAGAGACTCCAATGCCAATTTTCCCCTTATGCAGTTTCTGTACAGCACGTTCCTTATGCAGTTTCCTTGCAGCGTGATTGAAAGGACAGACTGCCTCCCCAGCCTGAAGAGGTTTTCTTGGTATTTCAGCGAGCGTTGCAACTTTATGCCTTCTCTTCTAAGTCTCCTCCTTAGCTTGCTTGCTGGGGAATGGAAGTTGGTCTTTTTAGAGAAGAGGAAACTATGTTGGACCAGTGCTGAGGTCTACAGGTAACTGTGGGAAACAGGTCCCAAGGTCTGGGCTAGGCTTTTGTAGAGATGCTGGCTCTGGATGCTGGAGGAAGAAAAGTGTCTGAGGTTGTTCTTGTCTGTTCTCTGGGTATTCTTTGAAGCAGTGCAGTTCACAATTGGGACAACAGTCCTAGCGTCGATGACTCCCTATAAAATGGGAAAGCTGTCAGGCAAAGGACAGCTAAATGATCTCTTGTATGTGTGTTTGTTCCAAATTCTGCTCTTGCTTAAGTCATGCCAGCCTGTCAGCGTCCAGGTCCCTGGCCCTTTGCTAGAGGACTCATACTCTCCATTCTGTAGCATAAGCCTCAATGCTGAGGGAGCACTTCTGGGTTGCCAGCCCTTGCCCATGTAGTGTATAAAATCAGAACTGTTCTTGCTTTGATAGGTTTTGTTAACGCAGAGTCCTCATTTGAAAGAGTAGCAGACAAAGATCTGGAAAACAGGAATGGCAGAGCCCTAAAGACAGTCTCTGCTTGCAGCGTGTGAATTATGAAGGATCATGGTGGACAAAGTGTGTCACATGAGGCAGTATAGGCTGAAGAGTGTGATTGGACAGCAGTGACATATGCCTACTCAGCTTTTTTTTTTTCTTTTTAGTTTGACTTTCAGAGGACCCCATCTCTTGGAGTCTCAGACAACATGTTGAAAGACCTAACTGTGCCTCTTATGTTAACTGTGTGAAATTTCTAGATGGCTGAAATTTGAAGCAACAGCTTGAAAAAAAAAAGAGCAAATATTCACTTCAGCTACCGTAGGGAGCGCTGAACATGAATTCACGTTACATGTTGTAAAATAAAGTGGAAAGGGAATGGCTCATTATTGCACATCATTTGTTCTTAATAACTCCATATGAAATTAATAAACCTTAAAACTCCAGGTTATAGAAGTTGTTCAATATAAGAGTCAAATGACAGGGAAGGGGAAATAGGAAGGGTAAAGCATTAGGGCTTCAATGCCTTATGTTTAACAAATTATCTAAACAGCAGTTTATAGTTTCAATGGTCTCATCTCCTTAGCTGCATATTAAGCTTCAGCACTATTAGTTAATTAAGTTGACAAAACTAAGAGTTCTTTTTCTGACAGTGTTGAGCAATTTGAGGCAAGTGTGCTTTTGTGGGATTGATTTTTTCACATCGTCTCTGTGACTGCTAGCTTTGGTGAAGGGGAATTGCTGCCTTGCCAGGAAACACCAGCCTTTTACACAGAAACACTTTCTACTTAAGTGTTGAGGTTCCCGATTCTACAGCTCCAAAGGTCTCCAAGGTTTTCAACTGAGAGAAAATGAGAGGGGTGGACAGACATCATCACTGTGCAGAGCAAGCCTAAATTCAGATTACTTAGGGGTAATTCAAACATGGAGTGGGATATCCAGTGGTTCCAGCTCTATGGGAGCTAACTTCTTTTGGAGTCGCAGCAGCAGAAAGATCCCAGGAGTGCTTCATCCTCCATTCTCTCTGCCTGCTCTTCAGAGTAGCAAGAGGGCCTCCTTCACGGGAGAATGAACAACAGAAGGACACGTTCTCTCAAGAGCCACAAAGGTATTCATAGGGATGTCCTCCAGAGTTTATTCCAGAAGATGTATTGCACCTGCAAGATAGGGAATTGCAGTACACATTGTCTTGTCTTGGCTGGGCTCCCCAGTGTTGGAGGTATAGAGTTACCTCCTTGCTGATACTACTGTAACATTGTGTTACTTGAGGTACATTTTCTGCTTCCATACAAACTCATGATGATAATTTTATTTTGGTTACCATTATGAGTTTTTCTCCAGAAACTCCTGAAAAAAGAAACATATAATTTCAAAGTATTCACAAGGGGTTAAGCCCCACTGTGCTCACTGTAGTGCATGCTTTCTCTGAGTATGTCAAGCCTCTGCATTAGAGGAATTTGCATGTAGTGATAGTGTGCTATGCCTGTCAACAGAAATGTGAAGGCTGGTGTGTGTCTGTCCCCGAGTGCTCTAATGAGTGGCACCACATCTACTCAAACTTCTGTTTATAAAGAGATTGTTCCAAGCATTCAGCCTTAGAGAAAGGTCTGAATGCAAAGCAGTCAGATGAGGGGAAAAAGGAGAACATTGCTAAATATGTACACTTTGAAATCCCTGAAGGAAACCTCATTTCAATGAGCCTAAATACATTTCAAAGTGGCAGACTAAACAAAATACCTCAGGAAGGTAACTCTGAAAAATTAAACTTTGTTTTCTTATTTAGAAATGCTGTTAGCTGTGAATAGGGTCACTGCCTTTGTTGGAGGTAGGTGAATAATCTATAATGAAAGACTTAGATAGTGAATTTTACTTCTTTTCTGCTTTTGATCTATTCAGAATCTCATCATGAGATTTATTTGTTGTTCAAAAATCTCCCTGCATTTCTACTCAATGTTCCCACATGAATAGCTGTCAAATAGATGGTATTGCTTGATGTCTGGACTCCAACATTGGGCTGTACTGGCTAGTTGCCTGCGCTACCTGCGTTCTAGCTATCTGTTTCTTGTAGCAGAGCATTCCTGGTACTACTCAACAGACTGTGAATTTTGAATAATTTAGTCAAATGTGAAATGCCAGCTGGTTTTTTTGGTGACTGATGATGTCTCTGAGATTGAAAAATAAGCAACTCTTCACAAATTTATTTGCACCAGCTCTGAATGAAGAAAGCAAGCACACACAGGAGTCACCGATATCTCTGAATCAACATTTGCTTGCAATTTGAGCAACTTTTACAAGGGCGAAGAAAACACTTTTACTTCATTAATTCTTAGGATTCATTTCT
>VZTV01080770.1:0-10507 GCA_013400875.1 Anhinga rufa
GAATAGGAACTCCTCACATGATAGCTATGGCATATCCATTACCATAGTGTCTTGAGAACTTCTGTAAAATAGACTTGGAGAAGACATCGTCCAAACTCTAGGAAAGAAGCTGTTGCAGTGATCCGTTAAGCTAGTACTGGCACAGCCATTGCTGATGCTGGGATCCCTAACTCAGAGGGTCATTGCCCAGACCTGGGCAGGGATGTAATAATTCTGAGGCTATTGCTGGAAATGCTGTGGGCTACAGAAAATTCTTGACCGATTCAGCGCCCCCAAGAAGGAGCATGCCCCTTCTCTCTTCTCCCATTAGGGGATGATGCACTGCTAGCCCTAGAGGCTGAACATGTTTGGGGAACATTGTCTGGGTAATTCAACAGCACAGATCCTGGGGACACACCTACTCTTAGAGGTAAGAAACTCCTAAGGTGTTCTGAAATGCAATTCAAAAAGACCTCTGGGACAGTGCTTTCTAGCTGAGTCCTGGTGGATCACTGCATTTGTGAATTAAGGACTGTGTTGTTATTTCCCAGTTCCGTAAGCCCACCTTTGCTGTGACAGTCTTTTTCTGCTCTGTGGAATCGTGTCTGAGCTTTGCAGATTTTCTCTCTGTTCATGTACGGAACAGTGCTGCGATACGGCTATATGACGGGTATATCCTGCAGCTGAGTGAATGTGCCAAATCCCTTCTGCTTTTAGTAGTAGCCGCTCCTTGGTGCTGCTGTAAACCAAGGTTATCGTTTTGTCGGGCTTCTGGTTTTCAGGGCATTTTCCTTTATTTGTCAGGATTAAATGATTTGTGGAGGATGTGACTTGTTTTATGGCAGGTTTAGGTGCTGCTCATTGTTCCAGCTTCTCCCAGTGCCATTCTGCAGTGACTAATGCCCTGTGTGCTTTAGAGGATCTAGGTATCCCATTCAGGGTTGCACATACTACTTTGCAATGAAACTGGATTGTTTTCCCTGGACTTCATAGTCTACAATATAGATGTCAATGAGCTTGTTGCATTGGACACTATTGATTGTCAGTAGATCTTTATGCAGCATCTGTATATAGACTCCTGGAGCAGCTCAAATAAATCACATTCTAGAAAGGTCTGTTTTCCTTGCAGGGAAAAGGGAAGCCTAGATTAACTAGCTTCAACGTACCTAAAGTTGCTGAAATGATTAATATTCCCAGTATCTAAATTAATTTAGCCTATAGGTATTGCAGTGATAAGTGTCATAGAAAAAGGAATAAAGAAATGAATTATTTTGTTGGCCTAGCAGAATTTGAACTGTGTGGCATGATAGCTTGTAAGACCACACAGGGGTAATAGAGGTGCAAAAAAGATCTTGAAGAATTTTCTCATTTATCCATGAGGTTCACTGAAGAAACCAGTGGTTCTTCATGCAAAAGTAGTATAAAAGTAATTAAAGAGCCTGTCATAATACATCAGTTGGATAGAAGGCTTTGATATGGCATTTTATAATTTTTAATTCTTGAGTTTGGAAAATTAACAATGTTCATTTATATAAAATCCTTTCAAAACTATCTCTGAAATTAGCCTAGTAAGTCCATATTAGATATCCGTGCAAGTATTTTTAATTTGAAAGACATCATTTTCACTAACTTAAGTAGGAGCCTTGTGTTCCAGTTTAACAGGAACATTCTAATTAACCTTGCCCTCTGCAGTGCTTGCAGCCTTCTCACCTTGTGGTCAGCCGTGGCTTTAAAGAGCATACTCTGTATCCCATCATTCAAATAATTAATGAATCTCTCAAATCCTTCTGGTCTGGGGTAACACATAATATAATTTCCCAGATTAGCACTGAATCGCGAATAATATTGTGATTTTTTCCAGCAAGTTTTGCATTAATTTTATCGTATTCTCACCTCAGCTTATTCATGAGAATAATTATATAAGATAGTATCAAAAACCTTTTAAAGCATAGACTGTATGCCATCTTCAACTCCTCTGTTTTTAACAATGCCTCTCAGTCTATTGTAAGAGAAAATTTGATATGACATAATTTGGCTTTGGAAATCTATACCGTCTATTATTCTTTTCCTTTTTAACTGCTATGTGACTGCGAAGTCTTGTTTCAGTATTGTTCTTGCACTGAAGTAAGGCTCACTAAAACCAGTTCCCAGGTTGATCCTTTTCCTTTCGCATTTCCTTCGGCCTCTCTTTTACAATCTTGCCCATCTTTCCTGAGCTCTCCATGGCATCTACCAGCCTACCTCAGCTTGGTCAAGCCTACAGGTGACATTAAAAACAAAACCTAACCTAAGTGCTCTGTGACCTCTTCTCTGTCTGCTCTAACCTGAGTTCTTACCCTTTTATTGCTGATATTGTGTTAATTATGTAACTTCTGCAGTTCTTTCTAGCAAAGACTAGATCTTGATTTCTTCTGTTGATGCTTCCCCCACCTCACCGAACAGAGTCAGCTCTTCCCATAGTCTTTGTCCTCCAATCAATAATATTATAGAGTGCTTTCACAATATCCTACTTTCTAGTTCCGTTACCTTTTGTTGACCGTACTTGCAGTTGCTTTTTATTTTCTCCCCACATTATCTTATGTAATCTGACCTACTTGTCACCTCCTGTGTGGTTCCTGTTCATGATTTCAGACCAGTGGGGAAATTTGTGGCTTGTCAGATTTATTCTCTTCACCTTTTGTCCTTCCTCTAATTTGAGATAGTGCATACTTGCGCACTTAATGTCATTTAAGAAACTGCTAATCTTCCCACTGCCTGTTCTCCCAGGACTTACTTGCCTTGGGATCTTACTGTCCATTCTCTGAGACTACAAATATCTAATTTCTGGAAATATAGTGTCCTTACTTTATTGTTCTCCCTCTTTCCACTGGTTCAGGCACGTTTCCAAATATCACTCATAAGCTATAATGGATATAGTCCCTCAAGAGGGACAAAGACTACAATCTTGTGATGAGGGAAATGCAACAGATTTCATGTGACTTGGAAAGTGGCAAATAAAAATTTCCAGGTGATTTTATGGTACAATGCTTAAAGACAACATACAACTGTCTGTCTAGCAAATACAGCATCTAGTAGCCAACTTCTGTACTTCTAGTAGCATACTTCACGTGAAGATATAAAATCTTTCCATGCTTTACTGGTTTAGTAATCATTATAAAAAGACGGGAATGAAATAGCGTGCATTTAATTCTTTTATTTAGATATGTTTGTATTTTAAATATTTACTTAAAATATTTCCCCAAATTATTTGTGTGTGCTACACCTCCTCTATTTTCCCGTATCCTTATTTGTATATTCATTATCATGCAGCCAAGTATTCAAATATGTTCTTCAGGCATTTGCCCCATGTTATTATATTCAGAGTCGCTCTACAGAGCAGTTATAAAAAGTGTATAAAATGTTTTCCTCCTATCTGTTTCATAGGGGCATTTTAAAAAATAATACACAATCTTTTCAGCAGCAATTTTTTCCTTCTCCAGATATCTTTTTCAGATTGTTTTCTATATGATCTGCAAGTACAAATAAACAAAAAAAAATAGAAAAGAAGATAGGTGGCAAAATAACCATTTCTACTAAACGTACTTAAATTATTCTCCCTTGCATTTTAAAGCCACCAAAGCAAGTCAACGTAATAATTTCTCATTATTTTTAGATTAAAGTAGGTTGTTTATATAATGGCCGATACTAGCACTGCCTGGTATGTTCACAAAGGTATACAAAGTATGCCTTATAAATGCAAAAATATAACCAGACTAAGAAATACAGGACTTTCAGATCTAACTTTTAAAATACATATTACCACAAATGGGCAGAATGGACACCAACTTGTTAGTAATTTTGCTGCTCCTGCAGCTGCCAGGCTCTGAGCTGTCAACCTGGGGGTGTTCTCGCCTGCTCTTTGCAAAATATACCCTCCTGTAACCATCCCGAACTGGACAAACTAATTTCTCAGTAAACTGTTTTCTGTCCAGCTGCTTTTAAATGCTTTCAAAATGCTTTGGAGAAAACCAAAAATACTCCAGCTGCTTTTTGATAAGGAAAAGCTACAGGAAAACTGCCCATCATGATTAACTTTCTTGCCCTTTTTATTTTGGCTTTTCTCAGTGTTCAGATCACTGGCTGCTGAGGATAAACACTGAGATTGGTTTGAATTCCCAAGGTCTAGAATTTTGAATAAGGAAGTTACAATTTATTTTTTTTAATGTTTCATGCTTCACCTTCCCACCTCACTTCATAGCTTTTTTTTGTTAAACACTTTTAAGTCCTTAAGGATATAAAATGCTGTTTCTTGTTCTTTAAAAAGTGCTTTGTTTTTTTAATACACAGTGACACAAAGCCTCTGACCTTGAGAAACAGCAAAACTAATACTTCCACAGCAGAAAAAATGTAGTCTTATTTTATTAAAAAATGAAAGCACTTAAGACTAGTAAGTTCAGTGTGTAATCACTGCTATACAAGGTAGAATTATCTTTACGTTAGGAATGATATCAAAATCAAACAAAATGTGACACATTATCTGTAACATTTCTGTAATTCTGCAAGCTAAGTAACACATTAATTTCTCCAAAAATAAATACACACTACTTTTTAAAAATCAGCTAGGCCTTTTAAATGATTATTGACTATTCTGTTGGCATTGTTCACATTTTGTGACAATGATGATTTAGATTTTTGTTCACAGAAAACATTTTTTATAAGCTCCTTCTTATAAAGGAAGGATATGAAGCACACCAGCTATGCACAGCTTTTTAAAAGAAGAAAAAGAAGAGAAGAATTAAAAAAAAAAATGCAAAATAATTAAATAAGTCTTGTCATAGACTGAAAAATCATGCCAAATTTTGAGATTTTGGCAGGCGTAAAGGACTGTCACATCAAGGACTTGATTCAGTTCACTCATTTCTCCTTTGCCTTAAGTGGAGGATGGTGAACAGCCTTTACTTTGGTGGATATGCATTTTGTATGGCACAGAAACATAATCTATTTACTGCTGAAGTCGGTGCAAATTCTGCCGTTTAAGTGCAATAGCATTAAGTATACATGGGCTTCTGATACTTAGCTGTAATCTAGAGAAAAAAATAGCTTAAAATAATCAGAGTACCTTTCATTAGATAGTTTGGAAGATCATTTTGTATGTTTGCTTTTTGTAGTAATCTCCTTTTATGCTGAGCAAGAGAATGTCTCAATATTACTGGGATTAAAAGAAGGTTCTTGCTTCACTCATTTTGTAAGGATGATATCCTCTATTCCGTATCCCTTAGTAGTTCTCTGTATCACTAATGCTCATCAATCATTCTCTGTGTCAGCTGCTGCCCCTTTTCTACCTTATCACAGGAAAGGACAACATGGCATTTTCCTATTCCATGGCTTTCCTTAGCACCAATTCAGCCACATCATCTATTTGCTGTGCAACTAAGAGCCAACGTAGGAAATGAGTGCATCTCACGGTGAGTTTTTATGGAAATGGGAAGGTGTTTTTCCTGTTGGTTTTGTTGTTTTGTTTTTTTTTTTTTAAGGAACTCTCTAAGCAATGTGCTTTTACCCACTCACACTCATTCTTGCATGGATGTAATTCACTTACACTCTCATGCATATGTACTCACAAACACCAGAATACATGCGTCCAAGTGTGGCCTGGCCACGTGTGCAGCAAGGAGGCAAAGGGATGGCGGATATCAAGTTCTCATCATGAGTCTTGGGTTCTTCTTGCACAGAAGTGAGGAATGGACTCTCGGCTTGCCTTTTGTCCCCTGAAGCAGTGGATGTTTTCTGGGATCTTTTCTCTCATTATTTTGTCTCACTCCTCATAAGTTATAGATAAAATTCCTGAATTTGGCTATTCTCTGGTTTCCTTATGACAGCTGATGGATCCAGTCCTGTCCTCTGTTTTCTGGTTATCTGTAGGTAAATTTGTTCCTCTTCTTTTTGCTGTCATTTGCATGAGAGCGCACAGATGGTGCTCTTTTATCAAAGCTGAATGTAAACGCTGAATGTAAAAGCGAAAGTTTTATGGAAGCAAAAAGTGACCTACATTTAAACAAATACACAATTTTTCAAGTAATTTTTTTTCTAGAAGCGGAATCTTGGCTTATTACCATGCATACTACTTTCTTTTCATGAGGTGGTGGCAGTATTATCATGCAGCCTCAGGACTGATGGAGCGATGTCAGCATGGAGACAATACAGTATGATGGTGACTAGGCAAGAATATCATCATGTCAAAGCAGGTGGATTTCTTTCTCAACACAATTAAATAGCTGGGTGCTGGAGGCAGGAGAATTGGGCTGAGTCCTAAGACATGTGGGACTCCTCCTTAAGGCATATGATCTGTTAAAATCTTACCGCTGATGGACAAGATAAAAACATCTTCTGTTCTCATTTCTCTGGTAACCAAGAAGCTGAGAAAAGCCATGATGTCCTGGCATATAGAAAGAGCCTTCGTAGTGGGGGACTTGTTAGATTAAAGATCACAACATTCTAGCTGGTTTTCTGGGCAACTAAGCTGTGCAGTCTAGGTTCAGCATCCTGAACTGTGGCCTCCTCAGTCAACTTTATCGATGCAGGGCCATGTTCACAATCTGGTCCATTCTTCCTCCAAGGCCTTTTCCCGCCCTGAAGTGTTTGCCAGTTATAAACAGACCGACCCCTTTCCACTTCCGTGGGCAAGTTGGGTGTCATTCAGATAACCGGAACAGAGCAGAGTGTGGAAGTGTTCCCACTCCCATCACCTCCGTTCATTGTGGTAAGCATGTCTGGAGGAGCATAAGAAGATGCAGGTGTCCTCTCTCTGCTACACAGCAATGACACAGGCCCAGTTGGGGGAGGTAGCTGCTTATTCAGGACAGCTGTCTAAGAGAATTGCGCTGACCAGCATTTACTGTCCGGTGGAGGAAGCCAGTTACCAAGATCATCTTCAAGACAAAACCTGCTGAGAACTCCACACAGAAAACTTAGACCCTTTTCTGAACCACTGCAGCAGAAATGACAGCCAAACTGTCATGTACATCAGTACAGCAAGAAGAGATTTTTGGGGAGGGTTTACCCTCAACACAAGTTGCTGTGGTCACAAAGGGGGTTATGTAGGCTCTGCAGCATAGATGCTTGAAGAGGAGAGCTGGAAAATTCCTGCATTGCAGTTCCTCTGCTTCCATTCAAGTCTGATGACTTGGTAGGTGACCCTATAGGGCTTGAAGTGGATGATGGGGTGACTGGCTGGGTCGATGAAGGGAGAGCAGTGGATGTTGTTTACCTTGACTTCAGCAAGGCATTCGACACTGTCTCCCATAACATCCTCACAGACAAGCTAAGGAAGTGTGGGTGGGATGAGAGGACAGTGAGGTGGATAGAGAACTGGCTCAACAACAGAACTCAGAGAGTCGTCAACAACAGGGCAGAGTCTGGCTGGAGGCCAGTAACTAGTGGAGTCCCCCAGGGGTCTGTGCTGGGCCCAGTCCTGTTCAACACATCCATCAGTGACCTGGATGAAGGGATGGAGTGTAGCCTCAGCAAGTTCGCCGATGGCCCCAAGCTGGGAGGAGCGGCTGATACGCCAGAAGGCTGTGCTGCCATCCAGCGAGCCCTGGGCAGGCTGGAGAGCTGGGCTGAGGGGAACCTCATGGGATTCACCAGGAGCAAGGGCAAGGTGCTGCCCCTGGGGAGGAACAGCCCCCGGCACCAGCACAGGCTGGGGCTGCCCTGCTGGGAAGCGGCTCTGCTGAGAAGGCCCTGGCAGTGCTGGTGGGCAGCCAGTGCCCCTGAGCCAGCGCTGGGCCCTCGGGGCCAAGAAGNGATGCTCAGGGGATGGAGCATCTCCCTGGTGAGGAAAGGCTGAGAGTCCTGGGCTTGTTCAGCCTGGAGAAGAGAAGGCTGAGGGGGATCTCCTCAGTGCTGATCAGTATCTGAAGGGCGGGTGTCAGGAGGGTGGGACTGGGCTCTTCTCAGCGGTGCCCGACGACAGGACAAGGGGCACCGGGCACAAGCTGGAACACGGGAAGTTCCACTGAAATCTGAGGCAAAACCCCTTTGCTGTGGGGGTGCCAGAGCAGCGGCCCAGGCTGCCCAGAGAGGCTGTGGAGTCTCCTTCCCTGGAGCCATTCCCACCCCGCCTGGACGCGGTCCTGTGCCCCTGCTCTGGGGGTGCTGCTCACGCAGGGGCTGGACGGGGGGAGCTCCGGAGGGCCCTGCCAACCCCCGCCGGTCTGTGATTCTGTGATTTTTTAGACATGCTGAAATTGAGACACGCAACTGCCAATCTGACGTCCCTGCTCAGAAAATGCGTCACGTGGAAAATGCCTAAACTCTGTAGGAAACCCGTTAACGCAGTTACTGGAAAGAATGGTAAGTAATAGCACAGTCTCGTCACTCTGAGGTATCTGGAGCCCTGAACCACCACTTTTTGAACAACACCTCCATTCTTCCTACCTTCCTTCCTTTCTTTTCCTGTGAATCCCTGCTGGTGGCACAGTGACACAGATTTTCTCTAGAAGTGAAATCCTGTCCCATCCCATCCCTTGTTGAGATCAATTGACAGGCGGTCATATAAAGAGAGTTCATTCTTGAAATGTCGTTACAGCATCTTTCTTCGGGATTAATTCAGTCTTTAAAATAAATAATGACCTTGGGCGATCCTCAGCATTGCTGAACTCCGTCAGTTGCTTCTAATGTGCTTTATCAATCCAGTAGATGTGCAGTAGTAGCAGCAGATCAAGAGATGACAACATATTCTAAGAACAATTAAAACATTGCAGATTTTCTGCCCGGGGGAGGACAATAAATTATGTACGTCCACTTACCATATTTGCCATAATTCAATTCTAATAATTCAGCTTTTTATAAGTGATTAGAGAATAAGAGATGGGCTTTGCCCTGGAGCAGTGTTCTTCTGGCAATGAACTCATGTTCTTACTGAGGTTTCCACTTTCAGGTAACAAAAGACTCTTTTTCCTTGCACCTTCACTTCACTGATATACGGGCAAGGTTTAATCCCAGCTGGCTGGCCACCCACTGCTCTTTAGTGCCATTTTAAAAGAATTTCTATGTTCAGACTGATTTTTTTTTTTCCTGGTTTCTTTATAACATTAAACTATTTTTCTATTTTTTCATGCAATATTTTTATTACCGTATTTTGACTTTTCTAGTCAACAATTAATATTTCTAAGTAATATTGTTTAAAACTTAGTTCTGTGGAATACTTTTGTGGGTTTTGTTTGTTTGTTTTTTTTCCTAGAACTTGTTCCTCAAACATCTATGATTCTGAATTTTTCTCAGTGAATGAGCAGAATTAGTACCCAGCTAAGGAATATTTGCTTCCAGCTTTGCTAGGGCCAGGGATTTAATGTTTGTTCCCTCTTGTTTAGCTGAATGAGAAATTGTGGACTTCATGGATAAATCATTTAACTGATTCTCTTTGCCAGGAGGAACAGGTAAATATTCTTCATGTTGCACCAAAATGAATTTTTGTTCTCTGTAAGGGGAATAATTATTCTACATGGAATTAATTCTATATTCTAGATGGATTAAATGTAATTTTTACAGTCCTAGGCATATTAATTAAATTAATGAAAAAATAATAGTGCAACTATGTATACATGGACACTTAAAGCAAGAA
This sequence comes from Anhinga rufa, assembly GCA_013400875.1. Lineage (NCBI taxonomy): Eukaryota > Metazoa > Chordata > Aves > Suliformes > Anhingidae > Anhinga > Anhinga rufa. The sequence goes on from VZTV01080770.1 coordinate 9,584, forward strand.
AAGAAGGGAATGTAAGGATCTGTTATATACAAAATTCTGTGTGTAAAAAAAAGGATCCAAGGCATATGACTGATGATATTTTTATAGTGGTGGCTGAACTAAGAGTAGTCTTACAGTTTCCATAAGTTTGACCAGAGGAATATGGGGTTAGAATGGGTAATTTCTGCCAGGGAAATTTGATGTTTTATTCGGAATGCTGCAGGCTAAATGATATTACAGAAAGTAATTAGTGTACAAAGATCTTGCAGTTGTGCCACCTAAAAAACTAGAAAAGGTTTAGGTTGCCAAAATTGGTATGCTGAAGTGAATTCCTCTGTTATCTAGGGATAAATTTGAAACTGATTGTTTCATTTTATAATGATACATATGCAGACATTCATGACAATATATAACTTAATTGCACAGTTGAAAGGAGCGATTCTGAAAAAGACAAACCGCCTGTACAACATGAGATTTAACAGCTGTGCCATTCAGCCAGGGCAGGTTTTGTGCCCCTAGTCAGGGCTAGCCTGGCAGGAAAGTAAACATTTAGTTGTATTATCCTCCATCAGCACTGAGTGTGCGGTTCCACGCCGTCTCGGGTTTGGAGATTGCCCAAGCCATATTAGCCTGTAAAGTCATACTACTTTGCAAATTCTGTCTTGTAAGAATGATGCTTAAATATGCACTGCCGATGTGCTGAAAACAGTATTGTTCAGTCATTTTTTGCTAATGACTGGATCTTGCAATATTTGTATGTCTCAGAGGCCAGTTAGGAAAACCTGATCTGTCTTCCCATAAGAACGCTATTTCTGTCTCTCTCTGAATTTACCATGAGATCTAAAACCTTGCTCTGATATTTTCAGTATAACTGGTGTAAAAAGGTGTGGGTAGTGAGTATCTTAACCTCTAACTTATGTTCCTGCCTTTTTTTTTTGTGTGTGT
>VZTV01080776.1:7433-12650 GCA_013400875.1 Anhinga rufa
ATACTACAAACATCTTTTTAGTAACATTTTTGTTATTACTTATTATGCTAACCAACAAGGATACTATTTGGTTATAAAAATGTGATGGATCCTGCTCGAAGACACAAAATTATAAATTATTATGTATCAACAAAATACAATATGATGATGCTACAGATTCCAGAACAAGTCCTAATGTTCTGTTTTAAATTTGCAAGAGTCCTGCCTATATACATTTACAAATGTCAGCTTTGAAAATGAATAGAACACCGGATTCAAATGTACTTTAATGGCTTTAATAACACTTACTATTGCAATATGATATTTTATTCACACCTGGTTTTATTTTGTCCAAATGTTGAAAATTTCTTTTGATGTTGGATCTCTTGAGTTTAGCCATTATCAACCTTTTTCCTCACAACTGACTTTGAATTAAACACAAAAATAAGGTTAGCAGTCTGTGCTTAAACTGTAAAATAAGGGAAAATGGAAAAGTTAAGCTTCAGAGGTAATGTTAATCAGCTGATATTGTCTATTATATATTCTACGTCATACACTTTAATATGTTAATCTACACTCTCAGGCCCCAATTCTATACCGATATTACGAAGGAAGATCCTTATGACCTTCCCCAGCCCAATGAAGTCAATATGTGTGATGATTTCAATTGCAAAATCCAGGCCTCAGCCAAAGTTGAATAGCAGATACCAGCAGCAAAATTAGATTAATATTCATACACAGATTAGAAAAGCCTGATTTACTGAGATGCAAATAAAGGAACCAATAGATCCATCATGGCCAAAGGAAGGTATAGAGAAACAAATACTATTTTTTGAAATAAAATACTGAATAGTTAAAGCAAGACATGGCCAAGTTGAAGCAACCTTCTCTCCTTTAATTTAAATGCATTGTGATAATCATGGAGGCATATCAATCACCTTTCCTGCTGTTTTATCAGAGAAGTTTCCCTACTGATAAGCAGCATTGGGAGTCCACCTGCAAGTCTATTTAAGAAACGTATTATTTTCAAGGTCTGATTTTGATTGGTTTGGTTTTTTGTATCTCTGATATATCAATCAACAGCCAGTAGTTCCTGTTATGGTTCTGGATTTTGTTGTTGTTGTAATTGGTATCCCTTTTGCCCTCTCCAAATTGCAAGTAATTTCCTAAATAAGGATGATCTACTAGTTGTGGGTGAGTAATTGTGGTTATGAGTGAGAAAGCAAGATTAAGCAAGTGTTTGTGGCTGAGGGCCGGATGGATGGGGAAAGAATAAATCAATTGACTAAAGTAGTAAGTAAATAAATATTAAATGAGAGAGAGATTTTAAAAAATAATTGGGGTTTGTTATTCAATATGTTCAATAAATAGCTGTATCAAATGTACCCATAAGTGTTCAGTACAGGTGTATCCCAGGTTCAACTGATAGAGTGAACGGCTTATTGAGATTAACTCTCAGGATGAGAAGGTAAACACTAGCAAAGGATAATGGAAGGGTGGATTGGAGGGATGGACAGACAACAGATAATGGAGGGAAAGGAGGAACAACTAACAAAAGAAAATAAAGAAAACCCCACAGAATATGCAAGAGAAGAAAAGATTAACTAAAAGCAGGGCTTGTGGATTTATGTCTGGGTTATCCTAGTTACACTACTTAGTTGATAAATTCTCCCTGGCTTCTGGATTGCCATTTATTCATCCAAATATTCCAGAAACTATTTTTCTATTTTCTGGCTGGTCTTGCAGAGAATGAGTGAGGAACAGATGCCTCACTCATTGAGGATCTTGACTGCATCCTCTAGTGGTCATATTTCATCCTCAAACAGGATTTCTAATTTCTTATTTAGGGACTCAAGGGGAATAATGGCACCAACCCCGTTAATAACTGTTTCTAATCACTGTGTTATATTTAAAACTATAGCTGTTAGAAGGCTGAACTTCCCGCAAACAAGCCTATAATTAAGTGATGATCATCATATTGACCAGAAATTGCTAACCGACAGTTAGTATCAAATTGTACCATTTTGTTTTGTGGTGCATCATTTGAATTTTTATAGCAGTCTAATGCTTATTTTCTTCTGGTTGAAACATATTACTGTGTCAGAGGAGGCCAAGAGCAAAGCTGGCTGAACAGAACATGCTGCGGTGGCTCCTTCCCAAAGAGTGTCACAAATCACACCCACTTTATCCATCCACTCCGCCCAACATCCAGTATTCCCCACTTGCCATGCTCAGCCTCACCCCTCTGGCTGCCAGAGAGAGGCAGCTCTCATCTACCCTACTTCTTTTTGCTTCTTAGCTTCTGAAGGTAGAAAAGACTCATTATCACCAGCTAATCTGCCGAGCACCTTATTATTTCCTAATCTTTTTTTTTCTTTTCTTTAACTGAAGTCTAATTCCAGCTGCTGAAGAAGGAAAAGGAATGTTCTCCCCAGAAGTTTAGAGGGGTGGGGTATCCTTTCCAGCCCGACTGCTGAGCAAGCTCTCCCTTTCTCTCATTGCTGGCTGGGACTGACTGGTTTCTAGTCTCCCTCCCATAGTCTTAGAATAAATCATGAAAAGTGTGTTTTACTCTGATAATGCCGTAAAATGTGGAAAAAAAATATGTTGGTAAGCTTATGCTGAGCCATACTGATTTATCAGAAAATTGGAAAATCTGTGTTTTGTATTTTTGTTGTTTTATTTCTGCATTAATATTTTATCAAATATTTTGCAAGAGGCAAAAGAAGCATATGCTGACAAAACCATAACAGGGAATGTCAGCTATTCAGAATGAAACTCAGCAATGTTTTCCAGATGTGATTGGAGATGTACAGTTAATCATTTATTATGCAAAAAGGGATATTTTTCTTACTTGGCCATCTCTAGAAAGGCATTGAAGCATGAATCTATATTGAAAATAGTCTAACTTTTCCAACTGATCGGTACTTTTCTTTTGGCTGCTATTACAGTTCATAGAAACTTCTGTTTCCCCCATCAGCATAAGGCATGAAGAGCACTAGCATTGTCTGACTTGAAGACTAATTCATTTCCATCAAGGTTATTTAGAAAGGAAAATTAAACCTCATTGTTAATTCTTATTCAACATGCTGGATATGTCCTGCCAAATTTCAGGCACTGCTCTAAGCTTCCTCCCAAAGAGGGAGAGACAGGTATCTTCAGGGCACAACTCAGACTCTACACAGGCTGAATTGCCTAATTCCTCCCTGACTACAGAGGGATTTTAGAGTGAAGTTTAGTGTTTGGAGTGGAGACTTTTCACCTTGGCACTGCAGCTAAACGCTGGAAGTTAGGTGGGTGAACCTAAGCCTACGCGCCTGACCCAAAGCTCAGAAAGTCAATGAGAGTCTCCTCATGACCTTCACCAGTTTACTGGGTGCTCATTTCAAGCCTGTGGGAAAAAAAGAAAAATACTGGATCTTCAAAGTATCATTCACCTTTTTTGTTTTATACCTCTTGTTCAGCCTTGTTTTACTTTTCTGTGTTGTTCAATCTGTGTGTTCAATGTTCTTCATATACAAACACTTCTACTGTCCCTGATTTCTTGCATTTTTTCCTACCTCCTGCTTGAGCTGAGTTTCTAATACATCATGTAAGTGGTGAGATTGGCTCTCCCATTCACAGGTTCCAGAATAATCCTTTAGAGTGTATTTACAAAGAAATGGACAATGCTAATTAACAGCTGATTTAAAATATCATTTAAGTGACATATTTTATTAGTGACTCAGTTTTTGGGTTTCTCTCTGAAATACACTGTAAAATCCTTCTCATTTACCTTCCAGACTTTCTTTCTGAATTATTCACCTCTTTTTGGCTCACTAACAGCATGGCTCTGAAATTATCTGTAAAGAATTCTGTTACTGCATGTATTTCTCCTCTGTCTTTCGAGAATACTAGAGTAAAATAATTTATTTTCTTTGCCATCTCCTGATCATTTTGGATTGACTCTTTATCCTCTGGTGGTCTAGCAGACCTAATGACTCTTCTGCAGGCTTTCTATTTCTGAGATACTTTAACAATTCCTGTTTAGCTTTTCTAGGTACCTTCACGTATTTGCTCCTCTTAGCCAACCTCTGTGTTCAGTTTTATTAACATCACTTTGGCTTTATTTCCACTTTTAAGGACACTTTTTTCTGACCTGAATAAATTCTTGTACTATGTCTTGTCATGTAGCTAACTACAGCCCTCCAGTTTAAATATTCCCCTTTCTTGATGTTGTGTCACAGGCAGAAGTAGGTGATCTATTTACAGTGAATAAAAATTTCCCTAAACATAAACACTTTCTAATTTTTAAAAAATAACCTTTACATCATTATTTGATTTGGGGGTTTTTGTTTGTTTGTTTGTTTGTTTTCCACAATTGCCTGACAAATATTCTATGGCATATATAGCAGTCCATGGATATTTAACAAACTAATTGTTGCAAATATCACTTAAATCTTAAGAGTTCAAAAGTTTGGCTTCTTTAACATATGCATACATTACATGGTCTTTGTTTTTTTGGAAAGACAACACAGGTGCTTTTAGCTCCCCGCCCAGCCCAGATCACAATGTTTGAGTGATGTGTAAGAACATTCACCAAGACTTCCACAACACATTCCTCAAAAAATCTCCTGTAAAAACTGGGTTTCCTGGCTCAGCTGTAGTTGTACTATACAAAATATAGCATACTGAAACATAGTCAAACAGGAGGAAAGGATAAAAGTTTGCTCATCAAAACTGGCAAAAGTAGTAAAAGACAGTAGTACATTCCTGCCTCTCTGCTGTCTCCAGTGCCTTTCTGTTACTGTCTTCCCTTGCCCCCTCCAGTCCCAATCTGGAAAATTTAGAGAACAAACTTTTGTGTCATTACTCAAGTATTACACAGTTTTGTGGAATGTTCCTGACTCATATTATAGTATTTGGGATTCACAGCCATAACATCTCTGTCCCCTTCATCCACAGTAGCCTACAGTATCCTTCCAATGTCAGTGCTGTGCTTCAATACGTAAAGCTAGCCTTTTCTTGCTGCATTGTTTGAGGTCAGGAATTAAGCTACCCTATTGATTACTCAGAGGCTTGAAACCCAAGTCCACTGCCAAGTTTGTTGGAGTCACTTGCCACTTGCCACTTGCATGGCATGCCCTAAATATGAGTTATATCAATTGGTTCTTAGCACAACAATGGGTGTCTCGTAAGTACTGAAACAAAGCAGACTGCATACATAGATTTTTCTATGTGCTGGTTTTGGTTGGGATA
>VZTV01080777.1:742-35236 GCA_013400875.1 Anhinga rufa
TTAGATACATTTCTTTCTACATTTAGATAATCTCAATAGCTTGGACAGAACTCACATAGGGAAAGGGTAAAAGATTCCTAAAGTATTCAGATATGTTAAGTTATCTATCTTTAACTACTGAATGTTCAGATTTTACAAAGTTTGGATAAATTGCCATGAGTGCAAAAGATCTGATATGCTGAGTTACTGTATTCTGGATGAAGGTTAATGTATTGCTGCAATATATTCACATGATACGGAAAGCTTACAAGGAGTCAAAACCTTATTTTTGTCATCCTTTGCTTTAATTCTAAGTCTGACTCAAGAAAAAAAGGAAACTTTACTTAGAGCCACTAGCCAGCTGACAAAATACATCCTTCCATAGAAGTCATTATTAAAGAGAAAATATCGTTAGAAAAATTAAGCAGTTACTGTTTTATATGGTCAGAAAATTATTTTCAGTTGGTTTGGAATCAAAGATTATTACGCTTACTAATAACACATTGCAATCAAGTGGCAAGAAATATGTCCTATTTATCAAATTAATTACCAATATAACTTTCAACACGTGGCATTAATAATGATTTACTAAATTTTCCTAATCGAAGTATAGTTCTAAATTGCCAGTTTTCTGCAATGCTACTGAGCATAATATGTGTTTCTTCAAAAATTTATGAATACAGTTTTTAACAGTATTTTGATCACCACTTAAAAATGGAGAGGAATATCTAATACTGTAAACAAGAAAAAAAGACAGTAATGTTAACAACAGTATCTCAGAGCTAAAGAACATACATTTGCTGACAGCATTTCTAAAAAGTTACAAGCAAAAATGGAGTCGTTTCCTTGCAATGGAAAGTTATAATCCTCCAAGTCAAGTGTGAGGCAATAATCCTAAATATATAGCAGTGTTTGTCTGGCAGGTATGAGTATGTGTTCTGAAAGTATTTCAAAAAACAGTTAGCAGTTAAGTAGAAACAGTGAGAAAGAAACAGGAACCTTTTTCAGAGTCAAGTATCTCACAAAACATGATCTCATACTGTTTCCAGGTCATCTTAAAAGTAACTGGGGTTTAACAGTTTAATCAAATTATCTTTATATTTGCTTCATTTGGTAAAGAGATGTGACAATCCTATGTGTTTGCTTAGACACATAAAAAAGCAATTTTATATACAAGTCTACCCATCTATCAGTCTTAAATGTGCTTCCTCCTCTCCTCTGATTTACATCATACAATCAGTTGGTAGTAAAGATGGGATTCATGAAATAAAAGTCCAGTTGATATGAAGAATCTGACATTATGATCTTGCACACTGTTGGCAGAAAAAAAAAAAGATAATGCTGTCACCAATACAGTGAAGCAGATGCAAGCCTTGCTCTGCCAGTGACATATTCTATAGCCTTGGTCAAGTCACTTTTTGTCATGTCAATTTAGACTATATTTCCTAGATGATGGATACTATGCTATTATTTACTTCTGTAGTCCTTTGCTCAGTATGGGCTATAAGTTGAATAAAGTAGATCATTATTTGGTAATGGGAAGCACATTTTCAAGTGTATATTATCAAATACAGCATGCAAGTCCACTAACCTCAAACAAGCCATAAATGGACACAACCCTGACAAAAGCATCACACGCTATAGCTTTAAGCATCTGGAGTGATCGAAAGACAGTCACTGAATATGAAAAGTAACAGGCAATGGCACTGTAAAATGGAGTGGAAAACATGTTCAAAAATAGTAAAATGTGACAATTCTTAACATGACATCTAGCTGAGACACTCCAAAATTTAGAAGTTTGCTGAATAAGTATATATTTTTCAAAAAAAAAGCAATGAAAAAGAGCAAACATGCATACTTAGTATTACCATAAGACTGTATCTGTAACACAAAACACCAAGAGCTCTATGAATATTCAACTACCAAACTGAAAGCTAAATAGCAAGTCTATGATAAACAGAAAAGTACTGGCACATATATAAATAAGCACACAAAACAGCACAACAAAGAAACAAAGCTGTTCTACCAAAAAAGAGTAAGGCTGTATGAGGCAGTTTCTACAGTACACAACATAAGGCAGTTTGACACTCAGACCACAGTCTATTTATCACACTGCCTCAACAACTCTGCTTACATTTATACATCAGTCCTTTGAAATTTTTTTTTTCAATTTATAGATGCACCTCTAGCAAAACTAGAGTTCCAAAACCCAGTTTTTAAGAGCATGTTTTTAACTGTTTATTTATTTCCCTTGGAATTTTGATTCGATTTTGAAGAGGTAAATTACAGACTACTCCAAGTGAAAACTCTAATCTAAAGAAGCCCCTTTAGCTTTATGAAACCCTTAAAGAAAATTCCTTAATGACTGCCAGGTGCTCTTCTTAGCAGCCAGCTAACTCCTACTGCTGTGCTTTTAACTAGCCAGAAGAAGAATGGAATATATTTGGAGGGTTAGTTTTTGTTGTTCTTTTTTTACATATCATAGCTTCTGCATATGAAAAATATACCTCTAGATGCTGATGTAAAGTAAAAGAGGTATTAAACTCCATAGAGTAAAACTATGGAATAAACAGGTTTGTGTAAAAAATGTAAAAGAGACTTTTAGAAGAGGATAGAAGGAAAGAAGAAGAACTCTCAGCTAAATATTCTAAAAATATATCTGTGTTTTGACACTGGTATCAACAGTATCATAGTGATTTGCAGAGCTTCTGGTGCAATGGAAGTTTGAAAAGTAATTACACAGCTTCAACAAAACCATAACAAGTCTCTTGAGTTCAGAAACTACCGATGACTTAGGATCATAGGATACCTTAGACTGGAAAGGACCTGAAGAAGACTCTAGTCCAACCTGCTACAGCCAGGCTGAACCTCTCTTGTTCCAGCTTACTCCTGTTGTCTCTCACCCTCCCACCATATGCTGTGCAGAGCCTGGCGCCATCTGCTTGATGACCTTGTATTGGAGGGGCTGCTGTCAGGTGCCTCTGCAGCCGCCTCTTCTCCAGGCAGAACAAGCCAGCTTCCCTCAGCCTCTCCTCACAAGGCAAGTGCTCCACGACTTGATGACCCTCTGCTGAACTGGCTTCAGTTTATTAGGTCTCTACGCTTGCCCATGTTGAATTCCATAAGGTTTCTATTAGCCCATTCCTTGCTTCAGCACTGTTTGAGCTACAGTTCCTAAACTCCATATAGGCATGAAATACCAAAAAGTTACATGACATTTTTCTTTATCCCAAGATGTTGTTCTGTGAGATGACTGTAGCAGTTTTTATATAACCAGAGTTGGCATGATGAGATGAGACAGAAGAAGAGTAAATAGTTCATAAAAAGATTAAAATTTCTGTGTCACAGAGAGAACAACCAAAATATCTGGCCTTAAGCCCCTGCTTTTTATCACATAAAAGTCTTGCTTTGTACTGATGGATATGCATTAAAATGTCATCCCTATGTTATGCATATACAGTTGTATGAACTGATTATTTTCACGATCACATCTTTTCTACCATACTTCAGATTGTTTTCTTAACTATAAATTATAATGAATTTTGTAATTTACTGCTACAGTGAACATGCAGAAAACATTAATTTAATTTTGAATTTTAGAAGCACAGTGTTTTACTTTAAGTAGTAGCTTCCTGAATAAAAAAATAATCTTTTTTGTTGAGGCTGTTTTCTTCACCTATTGCCCTCAAGCATGCTTTTTGTATTTTTCTTAATTGTAGGTCTTTTCCTTAATGTTATTAATCCTATTTTATATACTGGTGTATAATGGCAGCATTCCTCATGGCACCTCATAAAGATCTCATTTCTTGCTGAAATTCTATATGTAATATACCAAACAGTTTTCTTTTTTGCATAGAAGATAAAGAATATTGTAGTGGAACAGATCAGAAGTTTTCTTTACTAAGCAAACTCCTTGCTAATGAACACAGTGATTCAGCATAACTGCTGAAATACAGCAACTCTAAGTATATATTAAAGGATTTTTTCTAATTCTTTGAAAGGTTTGGTAGTCTAAATTCCCATTGACTTTTTAATAGGATTTGTCATTCTTAAATATGAATAAGCTTTGGAAAAGCATCTACTATAAACTATATTGTTTTTACCAGTTCTGGAAAAATAATTTATTCTTTTTTAAGTATTTCGTTGTTTAATATGTTTTTTTTCTGAAGTTATAAGAATTATGTGGAAGATAGAGGTATCGTGCTATGCACTTTATGAACGCAGAATAAAAGACTGGCCCTGATCTACAACGAAGCTTGTAGTGATAAGACCAATTTTACACAGGGAAGACTGAGGTCAAAGTTCTAGTCCATGGCCTTAGCACCAAGATTTTTTTGGCATATGCACAATTCTTACTGGAAATGTTAGAATTTCAAAGGAACGGTTTCATAAATGTGCTGATATTCACCTATAGATAGAAAATATTTAATAGATTTATTAATCAAGATTAATTTGCTTAAGAAATTCAGAAATTACCTTGACAGATTCTTTACAAACAATCATGAAATGGTATTCTGTTCCTTACTGAGTAGTTTAGATAACAAGAGCAGTGGGAATTTTGATATACACGTTTTGTAGTTCACAGTTGGATCCTGCTCAGGCTACTTGTGAGAATTCGCTTGAGAGAAATTGGTTCCCCAGACAGACATGAATAGTAAATACAGAATTATGTCAAAGCACTCAACTTTAATTAGTTTAAAAATCCACATGCATATTCACCGAAATAAATTGAATTATTCGCCCAAGACTTTGCTCCCTAAGACTTTTCACACATATAATTCTCACTAATGTCTCTGTGTTTTGACAGAAGGAGGAAATTGGTTCTTTTCTGCAAGCGTTGATGTGAGCATGGCAGGCTATGTCATATGTTTCCATCTTATACAACTTCTGGAGCTATAATCTTGATTGAGGAATTTTTCATTTTGAAGCATCCAGAGCAAAATATCTTAACTGTGGTTTTTGCAGGTGTTTAGAAGAACATAGACTGATATGCAGATCTCAGAATTAGTTTGCAGTGCTGGCACAATTGGAAAAACAAATCCAAAACCATACTTCTAATCAAAACTCATTTAGAGTGTAGTTGCTGAGTGATAATAAACATGGGAACACCATTTCTAAGGTAACTTTTCAGTGCAGAGGCAAACTTAGTAACTTTTTGCATCACAAGAAGCTTGTTGGGGCACTGGTGCAGAAGTACCTTGAAGTGAGGCAAATGACTACACAGACGGTTTTAGATTCAGTACTGATGTTGCAATAGCAAGCAGAGAGGCAGAGCATTGATGGTGATGAATGAAATCTTCCCATAAACTCATGGCAAGATTTTCAGCTATGTTTCTTGCCTAGCTTCCCTCTTTACACAGCAAAGGGTCAAAAGATGAGCCTACACTCAGGATTGGGATGAGGGTCAGAGTTAGGGTTAGGTTTGGGATTAAGAGACTGCAAAGAGAACTCGGTTGTGAGAGCTTTTTCATGCGTACCAATGTCAGGGGGACGGGACAGGGAGAGGGGGGAGACATGCTTAAGGCTCAGCCCTCGCTTGGGTAACCCCCTTTATTTGGCACCCAGTGGACCACATCTAAATACTGCGTCCAGTTATGGGCTTCATAGTAATGAAAGACTAGATCAGCTGGGTGAGTTTGGTGGATGCCCACCAAGATGGTCAGGGGCTGGAGCACCTGTGAGAAAAGGCTGGGGAAAGTTGGCTTGTTCTGCCTGGAGAAAAGGTGGCTACTGAGGCGCCTGACAGCGGCCCCTCCAAAACCTACAAGGAGGTCTTCAGGAAGATGCAGCTGGGCTCTGCACAAGGTATTCTAGTTTACACACAATGCGTTCTATCCTACAAACAATATTTCTGAGATTTCAGTTTGGATAGAAGAAGAAAAAGAAAAGACACCCTTTGTAAAAAATGTCTGGAATTTTCCTCCATTGCGGTGTAATGCAGGACACATGCCTGAAATGCAAGTATGAATATTCTGTCAGCAGATCAACTAAGGATGCTAGTAAGCATCTCCTCTGGCATCTAGTGTGTGTGTTGAATGCTAATTCCCAGTAAATCCAGAAGTTTTAATTAGTGCTTGGTGGTAAAATTACCTGATGAGTTTCAGGAAGGCCTGGAAATGACACTGAGGTGAATACTCCTATAAATTACAGATGCTAAGGTAAGAGTAAGTATAATTTTAGCATATTTAGGCAGAGGCCAAATGATCTTACTTCACCTAATATTATACTGAGTTCATCACTAATGCAGAAACAGTGCTTTGTTATAAAGCAATTGTCCACATAAAGAAGGTCCTATGGAACTTGATATCCAAGGTGTGTATCAACAGGAAGCAAATCTTTATAAATGGGCTACAGGAAAAATGAAAAACAGGGCTTTGAACTGATTGTTATGGATTCTTACCTGCTGAGAACTAATGCAACGATCTGATGCAGATATAGACATATGTGTCCTACAGTATGAGAAATTAAAATGACTTGCTCCTTCAACAGAATTACTGCCCAAAGTGGCACCATTCCAAATGAGAAGTTTTTGATCAAAAAATTCAAAACATTTTCTAGCCTTCATTCTTTTAACTGGGGAGAAGTTTCTGAAAAATTCATTTGCATCAAATTGTATAGCGGATCAATTTTGTAGCACCTGGATAAAACGATGATAAGATTTCAAGATCCTGTGATGGTGTCTTAGAAAGGGGATGGGGAAGGAGGAGTAGATTGAAGTATTCTCAAGACTTGGAAAGTATAGCCATAGACTAGGATATTAAAAGCCTGTCTTGCAGAATTTATAGACTACCATTAGGATTTAAATCTGTCAGTCTATCCTTGAAAAGGCATTTGAGTGGAATTATGGGTGGTGGATCTGTGTGTAGGATTAACAGCTTTCAGCTCTCTGGCAAAGCTGTCTCGCTGCTGAGGTATTTGATGCTGAGGACCGATTACTTACTCCTGGCAAATTTCTGGAGCATATCCTAAGAAGGGGCTGGGACAGAGAAACAGAATAGTTTGCAAGAAAGCAAGGCTGTATGGAGGATTCTTCCTTGGGAGTGTCTTGGAATATTCCTAATGGCCTTAAAACAGTTACAGGATGTTATAGAGGATGCTCTGCAGAGTGCAGTGCCTCAAATGCTTGGGATTAAAATGGGTTCTTCCACTCAAGGGGGGCAGGATTCCACCTGAAATGAGGCCTGAAATTTGAAGGTAAAAGTATCGTCTCAAAGCAGGCACTGTGGATCTTGCTCTGATTTCAGAGCCATGGCTACTTTGAAGAGTAACCATGAAGTCTGTATGTGGAGTTGTCTGATGCTGGGGGCCTTATTCCTGCTGTAATGAGGCTTTAAGGGGTGCCTAATAGTTAAAAAAACTTGGTGGCCAGCATGAACAATAGTGAAGTAGAAGTGGGAAGTGGTAGGAAACAGTAAAGAGTTTTAGTCGGTAGATGAGAATAGAAGGTCTACACTGCTTGGCTTCTTTTTGTGACAAAAGCTGACACTAATAAAAAAGTTAGGCTAGCTGAAATAAAAACCTGTATACCCTCAGAGGCAATAATTCCTATCAAAACTTTAAGAGACGGAGCCTTAAGATGCCATGTTTTATCGGAACACACAAGCAGGCATAGGCTGGTGATATGTAATGTTCATTTAAAAATGAAATTATTTCAGAGGACATCCTCTGATGTTGCTAGTCCTTCTCATAGTTATAGGAAGAATCTTCTGACAACACGCTCCTGCAGCCAAGACAGCACATGGTGTGCCAGTACTAAAACAATATAGTCTGAAGGAATGCCCTTTTAATAAAAGGGAGTTGAGTGTTTATGAGGAGAAAGAAGATATAGGAAAATATGAGAATGGCTTGAAACCACAAGTAATCTCAGATACCTTTGTCTTCTGTGCTGATATGGGAGCTGCACATAGAAAATGTATTGTACTGCTATTTTCAACAAGCAGATCCAAAGAGAAACTCATGGATTTGGTGAGTAGAATTTCCTGCTGCATGTTTCCTCTGAATAGATAACTCAGACTGGCCCTTGTCCCTTCCTTCCTGGTGTATTGGTTTTGGCTTGGATAGAGTTCATTTTCTTCATAGCAGCTTGTATGGTGCTATGTTTTGGATCTGTGATGAAAACAGCATTGGTAAAACAACCATGTTTTAGTTACTGCTGAGTAGTGCTTACACAGAGCCAAGGCCTTTTCTCCTTCTCACACTGCCCTGTCAATGAGTAGGCTGGGGGTGCACAAGGAGCTGGGAGGGGACACAGCCGGGACAGCTGACCCCAACTGACCCAAGGGATGTCCCACACCTTATGGCATCATGCTCAGCATAGAAAGCTGGGGGAAGAAGAAGGAAGGGGACGACATTCAGAGTTATGGCATTTGTCTTCCCAAGTCACCATTACACGTGATGGAGCTCTGCTTTCCCGGAGATGGCTACCAATGGGAAGTAGTGAATTCCTTTGGGCAGCAGAGCTGGCACCGGTGGGTGGACCCAATGCTGGGCTGAGGCAGCCCATGCCAACGCTCATGGGATTGGTGTCAGTGCAAGTGTATACAAGGAATCAGCTTGTGATGCATCTTTGCAGACTCCTTGTAGAACCACTTATGGTGGTGGGGGTCTGTCCAACACATTGGTCATTATATGATTTTTTTTCTTTATATTTAATCACAAATGTATGTTTAGTTTGCCTCAAGGAGTACAATAAAAATTCCCTGACATATTACTGAAATTAGGTTCCTGCTGTGAGAGATTATTTTCAAAATTGTAAATCTATTTGAAGTTAGTTTAACAAAATATCTTGTTACATAAAATATTTTTTAAAACTCAAACTAAAAACTACTCCACACCCACAAACTCACCCTCACCCACAGCTGAATTGCTGCATGCATAAACTGACAGCAAAATAGGAGCCAGATCTCTGTGACACAAAACATTTATTCTCTATTAAGCCTCTGGAGTAAATTCTCATGGGCAGTTTTCAGTTATTATGATATTCTTTTAAATTTTGTTCTAATATCACGTGCCATATTTCCTGGATGTGTGACAAATACTGTTTCTGTCTGATTTGCTACACAACTGGAAGCTTGCCATCCATACACTCCATTCCCCCAGGAAGAGTTAAAGTTGAAACATGAGTGCTGCGTAGGGAGTATACTGGGTAAACTACTGCATTGACTGTGCAAACATGCAGTAAAATGAAATTAATATTAAATAAACATTGTTTTTTATCTATATTATCATCCTGAAAATGTCACCCTTTGGTCTTTTCAATTCTATTAAAATTGGGCTATCACTTCTATTCATATTACCCTAAAGGAACTTGCAGAGCTAAAAGCTGCATGATTGAATTCTCTCTGCTCTACTAGAACAGATAGGCATGTTTCTCAAGGTCTATTAGGTGTAGGAGCAGGCATTCACCTACCATCCTTTCCTCCTTTTCCCCAATTTTGTTTATATTGACTGTCCTAGGGTATTGTAAACTCAGGATCCTTTTTCCCTTAGAACATCAGTGATTTGTTTTCAAACAGTCCTTTCTTTTCCCTAAAGTTTTAGCTCTCCTGTGTTTTACTGTCATGGGAGTCTCACTGGTAAAAGTACTGTAAGAGAGCTCTGTGGTTTTTTCTTCCTTTATTTTACTATGAGTACTAAAAGATAAGATTCTGATCTTGAGGTGAATAAACAAAAATAATTCGCTTTGTCTTCCCTTCTCCTCACACACTACTTCTAGAGAGTATCAGTTCCCCTTGGTTGATCATGAGTTTTAGTGCTCCCAAAAGAGAGAGATTCTAACTGAAAAATCCCCAAAAGCTGGGTTTTTTTTTAAAAGCTTGTTGGCAATAGCTTTATTCAAACTCACCCTGCCATCACCAGTTACCATTTCCAATATCCCAGGTCAAACAGAAAAGATTCATTCAATCTGAGGCTGGGAGGAACCAGTCTGACAGTCTGCTCTGACCTCCTGCATAACACAGGTCACAGAACCTTGCATAACAATTTCTGCACACCTGTAAGCTTCTACATAAGCCATAGAATATCTTTAATAAACTTAATGAAATTTAATATATTTAATAATCCTTGACTCAAACATTGCAAATGCAGGAGGATTTGTCTCTTTTCTGACTGGTAATTCTAACAGTTTAACTATCCTTGGTGCTTAAAGACAAGAGTGGACAATGACTGTGTATCTGAGGGTTCTGTAACTGCCTTTTTCCATCATCAAGTGGGTCAAGTTTCCAAAGTTTGTGAACATTATTTATTTAATTTTATATGCATAAATGATAACTCATATATAGAAAAAGAGTGTGGGAGTGTAAGTCACCTACAAATAGTACATGTTTACTAGCAGCCCCATGTAGTTCTTTTCTTATTCTTAATGATAATGCAGACACCAGTGAAAGAGTACACAAACTTATTTTCTCCAAGCCAAACTCTAATTAATCCTGTATTGTGTCTTGTGCATTTCTCAAGTGCCAAGCAGCTGAGACACACTAAAAAGAGAGACATAAGCATGTCATTTACTTACTGACTCTTCCAAAAACTCTAAAAAAACCTGTGGTTTGTTACTAAATTCTTGTGAATATATGAAAATTTGAATACAGTTAACTTTTCTGAATGTTAAAGGAATTCTCAATAGAGACACTATAAATCATAAAGGGTTTGAAGTGCAGGGCTTTACTGACCCTGAGGTAATGCGCTCGCTCTCTCACAGATTTCCCAAGCACAGAGTCTATCATGCTGTTATTACACTACTTTTAACAGTGCAGCTTGTCACAAACAATTTTCCTAGTTAACTCCGTTGGCCTGATTGAGTGAGAACAGAGCAAGAGACATCTTCAGGCTCACGGTAAAACTGAATTTTACAGTACAGCAGTATATACCAGGAAATCATTTGCAATTTCAAAGCCTGAAATTTTGCTGTGTCTTTGAAGGAATTAAAAGTAGGGTAAAGCTTTTTGACTTATCCTCCCATGAACAGCTTCTTATAATGAACGTAGAGGAAACCTCTGTTTTCTGCTAGCACCACTTTTTCTATTAGTATCAAAATATGAAACCCAAAGGTCCCACTAGATAAAAAAGTGACAAATGACACTGGTTTTGGAGCCATACATCTGAAAAGTGATCAAGCAAGTCACTTAAGTCTAAGATAAAAGAGAAAATCAGAACATTACAGAGAACTTCTAAAAAAATTGGTACTTGTTATTATGAGGTACTCATTCTCTGGTGTCCCATTACAGTCCCTTCTCTCCTTTTGAGCACCTACGCTGTTATAACGAGAAGTGCTCTTGCCATCTAACTTTCTGCTTTCTATATTGTTCAGCATTTACAATGTTATTCAACACATTTGCCTATGCTCAATGAAAAGAAGTTAACCAACCAAACCAACTCTGGGAAATAAGTTCTTCACCTGATCAAGTCTGTTATTTAATGATGTAGAAGATGAGGGGACTCTCATTTGGGAAGTCAATAAATTATGGATTCTTCTTACATACACAGCTACTCATACATTAAATAGACTTATCCTTATGAGAAATTGAACAGTAGGGTCCTACATTTTAGAGTAAGGAAAAGAAGGTTTCTAGTCCTTTTCTCCTTAAAAACATAGTCAAGTTAGAAACTCTGGCATCTTCATGACGCAACTATAAAAGCAAAAGTTCTATAAGAAAGCTTGATTACATTATAATTAAATTTAATAGATGTTCAATATAATAAATTTAGAGAAAGAAAAGAGCATCCTGCTACATTTGCCAAATTCATTGCCTAAAAGGGATATGTTACTACTTTAAAAAAAAATACACTTTTTTTTCCTCTACATAGTGAGCTTTTTTGATTGGCTACTTATTTTTAAACAGCTATAACTGAAGAGCAAACATCATTAGTTATGTTATTTTCTAAAGAATGTTTATAGCATTTTCCTCCCCTGGAGACTCTGAACTATGTTTTCTTTGTAGAAATGAAAGATACACAAAAACAAGTCAACCCTGCAAACCTTTCTTTACCTGCCTCCTCATCGTTGAAACAAATCACTTCAGTAAAGATGAATGATATGAATCAGACTGCATTTGGAATAAATTCACTTCAGTTACACATGCTTGGAAGACCCCAGAAAGTATTAATATATTGATCACAGTTGTTTGAGAATATGGCCTAGAAACTCTCTTGACACCCATTGCACTAGCAAGACCTTTAGAAAACATAGTTCACTGCTTAATAAGACTTTAGAACCCAAAGCAAAGAGAAAGAAAGAGAAAGAAGAAGGGGGGGTGGGGAGAGAGAGAATATTTGCATTCATGCCGATGAAAGGAAATCACAATTCTTGAGGCATTTCCTCCCATTTGGAATAATCTCCACAAATATAAAGACACTCAGAAGGCACTTGTGCCTTGCAAAATTCAAAGCTCATTTTCTGGTATATTTGGAAATTCCTGATTTATTTATTTATTGTTAATGACTGAAATTATCCAGAGTAGTACAACCTGCCTTTTTTCAAACTAACCAAAATCGAAGCATGGGAAATGTTTCTTCTTTCACCAACAACATTCTGAATGCAAGAAACAGTAACAAGTCAGCACTTTTTGTCTGATCACAGACAGTTAAATACCAGCTAAGAACAAAATGCTGAAAAGTGCACTGACTCCAGGTGGTGCCATTTTTATGACATATTATTCATATGGCCAGATTTTCAAGAATTCTCTCCCATTTAGGCATCTATAATGAAGGAAAGATTTTTCAAAATACATTTTCCCCCACCAGAACAAGAAGTAATAGCATGTCTTAGCATCTTCTGAACAGATAGCCCCTTCCCAGTAACAAGTATGTGTAGAGAAAGCCCTTAATTCTGTCTGGTTCTGTATGATGATCATAATTTTAATAAGAATTAATACAAGCATAACAGAAAAGATGCAATTATTCATCAGATGATATGCATGAGAGTAGGCGCACACAGATAATATTTAACAAAACCCAGTTTTGCACCAATAGTGGCTCTAAGCTGTCTATTTTAACTTTGCAGCTCATCTAAGTAGGTAGTTAGGGACTTTGTTGTTGTTCTTTAAAGCTTTCCTAATCTCATTTGTTAATATTAGAAAAACAATCCTCAAATCCTTTGCATTGATGCATATAACTTCTGAGACATGCCTGATCCATGGGACGTTATACCTTAATCAATGTACAATTATCATGTCAGTTAACTTCCATTAAATACACTTCCATCACTTCTAGGTTGTTTTTTTGTATCTTGTTCTTTTTTCCTTGGTTCACTTTTTTTTTTTAATGTTACCTTTAATATACCAAATTCCCAGTAACAGTAAATGTTTAGGCTACACTTTTTTAAAAACCTGAAGAATAAGAGATCAAAGCTTATTTTCCTTCTGCGGAACTCTTCTTCCTTTCATGAATCTTTTTTGCCTATTTTTCTTTACTTACTTTATTCTAGTTTCTCCCTGACCAACACCTGCATCCTCACAAAGACCTCAGGCTCTTTGGTGACAATTATAAGCAGAATTTTCCTAATGTACTGGCACAACTACAATACATGCCACTGGGGGTTCTGCTATTACTTACCAGTGCTATTACTTACCAGAGGGTTACTGCTAAGTACCTTAAGCAAGTATCTATCATTAAGCAGGTGTGAAGACAGCATTTAACTTGTTGGGATTAACTGCCAGATAAATTCTTAGCCAATATAAATAAATCCATAAGAAATTGATCTTCAGTACCTTACGTGAATTACATCAATAAACCACAAGCATGTTCTGTTAACTCAGAAGTCATATACAATCCTGAGTTATCGACATCACATTGATTTTTGTTCATATATCACACTAAAGGCAAAAAACTTATAAAAGCATAAAAATGCAGTACAGAATTCAAACCCTAAACTTCTAAGAAAACAACTTGTGCAGTCACTTTACTGTGTAATATAAACAAACATACAATGCTTGAAGTGGGAATAAAAGGTGAGGGAATGTTATTGAGTTACTATAGGCAAGCAGCTTGAGCTGTGCAACTTAGAATCCAAATAGGCAGCATTCCCCTGCTTGCAAGAACTATGTAAAGTCTGGAAGGCACACCTTTAAAGGACAGAAATCCTCAGATTCTTCTCAAGACATTTATCATTCTGATTTTGTGAAATTTCACTGAGTATTTCCAAGAATCAGCTTTCCTTAACACAGGAAAGATACCTAGTACAGCTTGAGAAAATTCACCCATCTCCTGGTTTCTCATGCCCTTTCCACAACCAATCCCTACAACTCTTACTCTACAGATAACAAAACAAACAAGACCTTTGCAAGGTTTCATATGCAGACAGGCTGAAAACATATTCTTAACCTAGTAAAACCAACTCAAAATATAAATAAAAAGGGAAAATGTCTTCCAAATACTAGACTCCAATCCCCTTACAACTCTCAATCTGGACTCACCTCCAGCAACCTCTATGACGCCTCCATCTTCTATCCATACCCTTTCCTACAAGTAGCAGCCTCTATTCTCCCAGATACTTTTCTCAACTTTTTATGATACTGGGTAGAGCAGAATGGCTATAAAGTAGTAGTAAAACATCTTATGGCCAACTGTTACAGAATCACAGAATGGTAGGGGTTGGAAGGGACCATGAGAGATCATCTTGTCCAACCCCCCTGCATGAGCAGGCAAAACCTAGAGCAGGGGGCACAGGACCGCATCCAGGCGGGGTGTGAATGTCTCCAGGGAAGGAGACTCCACAGCCTCTCTGGGCAGCCTGGGCCACTGCTCTGGCACCCGCACAGAGCCTTCCATTTAAGTGGAACTTCCTGTGTTCCAACTTGTGCCCATTGCCCCTTGTCCTGTCATCGGGCACCACTGAGAAGAGTCCAGTCCCATCCTCTTGACACCCACACTTCAGATACTTATAAGCATTGATAAGATCCCCCCTCAGTCTTCTCTTCTCCAGGCTGAACAAACCCAGGTCTCTCAGCCTTTCCTCATAAGAGAGATGCTCCAGTCCCTTCATCGTCTTGGTAGCTCTCTGCTGGAGAGCTGTTCCATGAGAATTGTTACTATTGGGTCTGAAAAAGTAAAGGAGAAGGACAAAAACCTGGTTTAAATATCCCAGGAGGCACCAACTGCGCTGCCAACATAGATTTAGGCACCTCCATTTCCGGCAGCAATCAGGCACCAAACCATCCAGGTAGCTTGTAGAGAGAAAGTTAGAGACTTCTTAAATTATACATCACCAAAATGTGGTGTTTGGAGGTCTCAGTGATAGGCTTATGCACTTAATGACTTTTGGAGAACAGACTCTTCACTTACTTCAAGTTAAACTAATGACAAAATACCAAATAAGTAAGTTCAAGCTTAGTTTTCGGATATTTGCACATGGAAATCTAGGGAATACCATCAACAACAATTGTGAGGCTTACGTCTTTTGCTGATCATCAGTCTCACAAGACATCCTTTGAAGTCAGTAATAAAACTCTGTCTTTGAAAGATCATGACTTTTGGTTACTTGTGGCTGCCTGAGTTTTCTCTTTATTTTTCATGTCTTTCCTCTAGCTGTGAGCAACACAGGAGAAAGAAAAATATTAAGATATCTTCTGCTATTTGGGTCCAATTCTCAGACCTGACTTATGCAAGAGATAATAAATAAGATTCTAAATGCAAATATAGAATGAAATAGACATCCAAAATGCATACATTATGAAAAGAGGGGGTCTCTTCTCTTGATTGATACTGCCATTTAATGTAGCTTTAAACTAATAGCCTGTTATTTATGTAATTTATAGCTACAGTTGACCCCTTTTATTTATCTTTCTCCAAGGGTTTAAAATACTGAGAAAAAAATATTCCACAGTTTGTGAGAGAGAGATCTATCTATTATCACAAGGAAGGGTGATTTTCATAACACTCAGCTATTTCAGTACAATAACAGTTAATTTCACTAAAGCATCTTTCTTTCTCATCTTTTTGCTTCCACTGTATTCCTATCCTTACAGCACCTGAAATTAGA
Source organism: Anhinga rufa (assembly GCA_013400875.1). Classification (NCBI taxonomy): domain Eukaryota; kingdom Metazoa; phylum Chordata; class Aves; order Suliformes; family Anhingidae; genus Anhinga; species Anhinga rufa. Next base: position 16,695 of record VZTV01080777.1, read on the forward strand.
ACAGTGAATGGAATGCAAAGCTATTTATGACCTAGCAACACTCTCTGGCTGACCTGAAAATAACTAGTGAGAAGCAGTAAACACCAGGTCACACCTGAGAGAAGATGCTGTCATATTTACTAATGAGAAACTAGAGGTATTTGCTAATATGGTAAAGAAAGCAATTTTATGTTCTTAAATAAACAGCAAAGTTGAACTCGACGGGTCTGGTATGTGCTTCAACATTATCCTTCACTACACAACTGCAAGCATCTGATAAACTGAAGCAACTTCAGCAGAAGGCCATCAGGATGGTCAGGGGCTGGAGCACTTACCCTGTGAGAGGAGGCTGAGGGAACTGGGCTTGTTCTGCCTGGAGAAGAGGTGGCTTCGGCCTTATAGCACCTGACAGCAGCCCCTCCAATTCAGAGGGATGGTATAACACATGGTAGAAACAAGGGTAGGAAGCAGGGTGAAAAGGTGTTTGGCTGAAGCTGAGCCTGGGGAAAGGGGAGGAAGGGTATTTCTCTAAGGGTTAAATTGTTGTATTTTCATTTTCTCAGTATATGAATCAGTAATTAACTTTGTGTTAATTGCCAATAAATTAAGTAAAATTCCCTGAGTCAAGCCAGCTCTGCCCATGACAAATATGCTAGGATTTGATGAACTATATGCTTATCCTTAAATTAAATTCAGATTACTTTTAGAAGCCTACTGCTGGATAAAAATAGTTTCTCTCAATGCCAAGGTGTATGCATGTTTCACTACAGGAGTAAAATTAGCCAATGCCACCACTGTACAACACTGTACAAACTGATAATGACTTTCCAAATCATAAAAACTGTGTGCTTGACTGCTTATGCATTAACTAGACAGTACTAACATTGTCATTAGTATTTCCTCTGAAGTACCAAAGGTAGATATCTTCTTGAAGCTTATGGCATGCTTGGAAGCTGCATCCACTAATAAAGGATTATTAATAGAATAAATCACATGCTACCAAAAACTTCTGTAAGGTAGACACAGAATTAAAATAAAGACAAATTTGATAGTGAAAAACTGCTTTTCAGTGAAGAAAGAAAACAAACAACATATGGTGCAAAATGTTTGTAGTTGTTATTTTAATTATGTGTTACTGAAAGTTTTTACCAAAATGACAAACCATTTCTTCCCTAGCCAAAAAAAATCAAAGGGTACTAGCCATATCAGAAACCACAGCTGTGACGTCTGAAAGTACTAACAAATTCTCTTGTGTCAGTAAAATGACAAGAACTGATTCTTATGAACTATTCATAAACCCATACTTATAAGTATTTAAACAATGCTCTACTCAGAGCTGTCAGACGTAAGGTGATAGACAGAAGAAAGGATTTCAATGATTCAGCCCTACACACTGCTTACTTTGGGTATCAGCCAAGGTATGTGTCTCATGTTTGGTCTATTCTGATGATATCTGAAAATTCTAGATACTACAGAATTTAGTAATGAAATTCAGTTTTCAGGTAGGCTCCAACCTGCCTGATATGATATTGCTGTTCATTTCTGTCTTCAGTTCTGTCAGGATCCAAAAACTTGGCAGTCCTATGACTACTATTAGATGATCTGTTAGACATGACCAGAACAGGCCTAACAACTCAAACACAGTCCCTGAAGTAGTAGCATCACCATCTTCTAGTAAGTTAGGTTCTATTCCATTCATTATCTGAGATTATTCATGTTATAGACAATTCTCAGGTGGAAATCACCCATGAAACTTTTTCATTTTGCATGGATTTATCAAGATTTAATAAAGCCAGAAAGAGAACAAAGGAATAAATGTGACTAATCTCACAATTCAGCATGGGGAAGCAATGGAGACCTGGGTTCCTAACCGTGCCCTCAAGAAATATTTTAATTTATGCCATGTATTCCATATTACTAAAACCTTGTCAGTCTTCAGAATCCCCTTGGAGAGAGAAGAGTTGGATTTCAATCTTAGCTGTCAGTGCTCCTTGTCCCAACTGCTCAGCGTTTCAAGAAACAATTGACAAAACACTCAGACATCCTTGCATTTAGTGTGATGGGGCAAGAGCTGGGCAGGAACTTCCTGTTTGTCTACTACAGCTATGTCTAGACAGCCTCTATGGAAATGCATGGATATGTCCACAAAAGTGGGGTTTTGAGCTTTTTTTTGTCCAAAATAATTCCTATATCATACAGAATAACTCACGTTGGAAGGGACCTCAGGAGGGCTCCAGTCCAAGATCTTACTCAGAGCATGGTCAGCTCTGGGGTCAGACCAGGCCAATGCCTTGTCCACAGGGAGTGATTCCATAGCCTCTCTGGGAACCTGTCCTAAAGGTTGGTTGACAAAAACTAGCATATTTAGCTGCATTTGCATGAGGGTAGCTATCAGGACAGATACGACAGAACTATTTTTTTCACAACACCAAATGGCCATGCCTGATTCAGATATATTATAACACAAATCTCCCACTGGAGCCACTTCTGAAATATATGCCATCTTTTAAATTACCCATGCCTCACAGACCTTAATTTGGCTTCCACACATGGTTCTTTGTTAATGTACTGGCTTCCCTAAAGCAAGAGAGCACCTTTGAGCACCACGTAGTGCAGAAAGCACACCAGGATGACAGTGTCAAATCAGCTCGTCGTGACATCTCCAGTTTGTTTGCAAGCATAGTTTTAAAGGTGGCAAAGGAAAAAAAACGAGTTAGAAAACTGCCATCACTGGATCTTTTCCAAATATAACATAAAGCTTCAACATTTACCTCTGAAATTTAAACCAGAATGAAAACAAAGCAAATAAATCCTACTCTGTATCACATTTAGATACATTCCTTCCTTAGGATGTGATCTAGATTTCAGAGTTTTTTTCTATGGTTCAATTAAAAGATTCAAACAAATAAAAATTTTATCTTTTTATTATACCTTTGTAAAAAAGGGATAGTAGTAAACTTGGAATTAAAAATTTCCAGTGTAGTATGGTGGTATCCTACATCACCATTTAGCTTCTAGTTATGGCTGTCAATGTAAACAGCTCTTAACAAGCCTGCACATTCTCAAAAATGACAAATCAGTGACATCTAACTGCAAAACAATTGACTTTACAATTCAGATCAAATAAATATGATACAGCTATACTATACAATATGTACCTGGGTGGATAGGTACATGCACATGTATGAATACAAAGAGAGGAAAAGGGTGTGAGCACAGACACTGTGTTATTCTCACTCTGTGCAATCAAGAATGAATTAAAGGGATCCATGCATGTTTATTAGCTATTCTCCAATTTACATTTTTTGACACATTCTTCCTCAATAAGTAAATTGCATCTCTTAGAGATTCTGAATTCAACATAGAAAAAAAAAATATTTTCTAGAGAACTATCAGACATTCTTTAACAGACATTCTTTAATCCATGTCTTTATTTAAAAACAGTACTATAAAATTATTATTAACACAAGTACTGGTGATCTACATTCCATTAGTCCATAAAACTTGATAAACTACCAATAGTTTAACTGTCATCAGCACTTTTTTGACTGCTTTATGATACAGATAGATTGAGTAGGCTGAGCTTTAATTCCAGTTCTGTAATAATGCCCCCAGTAAACGTGATCTGGCTTTCAAATCACTGCAGCAATGCAGCTGAAAAAATTAAAACATATTTTACTGTGAAGGAGCATAAACAAATCATTTCCACTTCACACCACTAGCATTCATTTTATTTTTCATGCAGGTACTGTTTCTGTATCTTTAAATATTTTACTGATTATTTGCCTGCTAGAAATCAGGAATGAGTAGTAAGTTAGGTCAGAAATCGCTGTCTATGACTGAACTTTCATAATTGACAGTCTAAGGACTGCATGCATGCTGATGGCAAATCCATCTTTGTATATTCTTTATGATGGGAGCTCTAAGCATCTTTCGTTTCTACAGTTTTGAAAATTAACACCATTAAATATTCCCCTGAGAAAGTGTTATATATTTGCCAGTGCAGAAACACACTATTCTTTCTATTTTGGGGGACAGGAAAGGGTTAGAATAATTGAGAAAATAAACCTAAGTGAGTAATGGCAGGTTGATTTACATAAGAAATTACTAAGTCTTGTCAGCTAATGTAAGCTTTAACTCAAATAAAACCCCAAAGTAATAGGTATAGGAAACAGATTCTCAGAATGAGCAGAATAGTAATGAAAAAATGTCTATGGAGTTTTATTAAAAATGCATTGAAGAGGATCACGGTCTTAACATTGAACAGAAAACCTGATAGCTGGTGAAGTAACAGCTATTATTTGTTATTATGATCAGTATTACAGTAGTACTCAAGAATTCCACCTTGCTGATCAAGCACACACAGTAGAGATAGTCCCAGGCCCCCACATTTAAGCTATAGACCAAAAAGAAACAAAAGGGCAAAAGGAAGGAGATTTTATCCTTATTTTAATGATGGAGAACTGAGGCATGGAACATCAGTGCAGTCCAGAGTTAATGCTTACAGGTCACATATCGTACCTTTAAAATTTTAACACCACTCTAAGCCACTAGAAATTAATACTTTAGACATTGCACCAAATAACTCTACATGATCAGGACAAATGTACTTATCATTTGCAGAAGGCTTAAACTTCTCCTGTGTCCAATGTTTCCTATTTGCTGCAGCTAGATCTTTTATTAAAACATCTAAAAAATAACCAAAACAATAAAAAAAAAGCAGCACATTCTTCTTTCTTGGATTTTAATTAACACATTGCAAAGAAAAATCTCCCTTCAAAAAATACCACTGGAACTGGTAAGTGGGTGGTGACAGAAGGCTAATTTAAGAAAAAAAAATAACATGAGACAACTATGTAAATATAGTGCCCCAAAACTGCCTCTTCTCTATTTTATCATTTAATTAAGAACTGAATCTTACAAGAAAATTGGTTTTCTTTGCAGAAAAAAGTTTTATTAGAAGAGCAGAAGTATATGCTCTTTTTCTTTTCATCACTACTTTTCAGCAAAGATTCAGATTAGAAATTGAGCAGTTCATTGGAAGCACTTAAAGCCAATTATTAATAATGATCTAAAACACTCAAATATCGCTGACATTAAAACTTAAGAATTACAAAATACACCACCAAGGTGCAGTGAAAGAAATCATATTACCAGTTTCTTCACTGTACATTACATTTTAGTCATTACCATTCACATGCAAGATCTTCTTCATATTCACACAGTCCCAATAATAGCATTTTCACTCTGAAAGTTAAGCTTTGGCTTGCAGTGTATGCTTAGTTCTCCTGGTTCCAGCACTCTGCCTTCTCAGTAGCTGGTTGATAATACTTTATAGGTAATAACCTCAACTCTAATAAAAAAAGAAGCTCTAGCTCTCCTCTCTCTGTTGATTTTTTCTTAGTTGATCTTCATCCACACAAACAAACCAATCAAACATAACAACCCCCATTAACACCAAAAAAATCAAAACAATCTGAACAGCAATGTTAGCAAATCCACTTTCTTGTCAGAACATGTGTTTGCCTCCTCAGCTCCCTGTAGGATAAGATAGCAATGAAATTATATTTCTCTTTTCTTCCTACTCGGCCTTTCTTCATTAATAAGATGGCAGTGCTCTTAAAGGTATGTTTTTGCTGCAGTATCTTTGTACAGTTAAAATGAAAGCAGCCTGTGTACCTGAGGGACTTCCTATAGAGCCTGTACCCATGGAGAAAAGAAGAGAATCCTGCAGACTCAGTGGGCGTGAAGTGCAGTCTGTCTTCAAATACAGTGTGTTATGATGGACTTGACACAACTTTCTAAAGGAAGTTTGAGAGAGTGTGGAGAATTTCTTCAGAAGGTTTGGGGACCAGCTTATGAGCTGAAAATTCTCCAATCTCTTTATCGAAGGCCATAGTGATCATCTTTACAAAGAATACAAAAGGAATTGAGTTGAGAGTCCTAATTCCTTCAGTTCCAGGAGCTAACAAAGATGATTGAGACCAAAGAAACTTTTTCTAACTTCTGCTGTTTGACAGAGCAGACTAGAAATATAAATGATCATTCCAGTCCCCCAGAAAGTCTTTTATTCCAAGAATTTTATATACTAATACATGACCAAGTGAAGTGAATAAAGGCCTGCCTCCTGTATCGTTAGGAAGGGAAAAATACAGAAGATAACTCTATTAGTTATCTCTATTAGTATTAGTTTTACATCATGTTGCTCCATTGAAAATAATGAAATCATGGCACTGTAAATCCAGGGTTATGCAGCATTCAGTTATTCAGGCTCAATAACATCTAAGAAGCACAAGGATCAAGGAAGATAAATAACTTAACAAAACGCTCAGCTTGGGAGGAATGATGCTGATTTACTTGAGCTGAAGGACAGTTTCTGTGTTCAACTGGAGGCAAAGTCCTGTTCCACACCAGATACAACAGTGAACATTTTAGCTTGTACTATAGAAGCACCTTCTTTCTAGTTTACATTACTCATTGCTTGTAAAACTCATCATATCCCAAGGTATTTTCCAACCTTGGGACCTGCAGTCTGCTAAAGGAAGTTTTACTTTTCCATTAAGAAAAAATACCAAAATGAAACAAAACTTATGATTATTTTTTTTTAGAGATTTAACTGTGGAAGAGCTGAGAGTACCAAATTGTGAAAAAATATTCTACTACCTTGGCAGATTCTACATCATGTTTTAATCAGTGCATCTCACTTCCAGAATGTCTTAAGCTCCTTTGGTTTGCATGGCATACTGCTTCTGTACTTAGCTCTGGACTTGCATGCTACGCAGGAATGCAGTGAGCGTTTTAGAAAGACAGTTGTTTTTCTAGGCTCATTATAAGTAAGTATAAATAAAACAAAATATTTTTGATAGGAAACCTGAAAGACTATTTCCTTAACAGATCCCAGCATCACATGAGTGATGCCTTGTGGACTTCCTCATTTACCAAAGTTCAACTGTTTAGGCCAGTTCCCTTTTCCTCCAGCAATCTGATAGGTGTCTATTTAAGTTTGTATCTGCCTTTCTTTACAAAGGCTGTGAAAAGGCAGTTTCCAACACAAAGTTTTATGAAAGTATTGACTAAAACTCCTCTGTCAGTACATACAATAGCAGTTGGCTTCGGGAGGTTATTTCTAACAGCAAGTTTATGGAAAGGAATTTTAAAAAAATCTCTAACTTTTTATAGTGAGGATCACACAGTTTGCTTCTCAATCTCTGAGAAAGTACTAAAAAGAAAACAATGTTTTGTAAGACAGCAGTGTCACACCAATGGTATAAAACAACTTTCACCATGGGGAAGAAAGATGGAAACCATGTTAAAAGATCTTTTTTCCTGGGAAAAAAAGGAGATATTTCAACAAGCTTCTGGACTGAGTGTTTTGCTACTACATAATTGCAGCCTGTAGCTTACATCTCCTTCTATCGTAATTTTCCACATCTAGCTGTATATATGTGAACCTCTTCTGGCAAATCTTTCACCAACAACCACAGTACTGATTGCACGTGTAAAAACTTCTAATGCTATGGAAATCTAGACAATACATTTGAATAAGCTGTTGTTGACATTTAGGGGGAAAATGGTGTGTATTCAACCAGTGTTTCTCCAGCTTCCTCCCTCCCGGTCTCCTGACAAGCCTGCATTTTCATGGTGCTGAAATAGAACATAGATTAGTTGCAAGCAGTTGGAATTATCTAACTGCAATGGCTACTATTACTAACTAAGTAAAACTTAAATTGTATACTCCAAGGACACAGTCACATTAAAATGGAATAGAAAATAATGCCTGGTTGCAAATCCTTTGTTTACAATGCAGCTAATCATCCTGCAGAGCTGGGATAAGAAAGGTCTGCATATTCCCCTGGTGTGAGAAAAGAAGTCCAAGAGCAAAGGTGGCTGAGGCCTGCGAGTTCTTGCTGACATGGAAGAAGTCTCAATCCAACAGTATTTTGGCCAGAGGGCAATGGAATCAACTCTGAAGAATACTACACCATCATGTGCAACACTGTAAAATTGTAGGCAGATGCAAGACAACTTGTAAATTGCCTTGACCCTAAGATAAGAGGTCTGATTGTGAGCCTGACATAAATCTTCCTAGGCATTAAAAGACGTAATACTTTTTGTTGCTATCTTGAGCCAGAGATCTATTTCTGGATGACCCTGATCTTGAGAAGATGTCTTGAAGGATGGTTCTAAGATCTATCATTACAATCCTAGAAGTCAAATTTCCTGAGACTTTCTTTTCATGTGCATTCTGTGGGCCTGGATGCTTAAATGACTGGCAGATGCTCCATGTAAAAATTATCTCTTTCCACATGGGAGGAAGAATTCCACATCTGACAATTAAAAATATTTCATAAGAATATAGGAAAGTCACTGTACAGGACCAAGGGTCCAGAGGAGGGCCACGAAGATGCTTAGGTGGCTGGAGCACCTCTCCTGTGAAAACAGGCTGAGAGAGTTGGGGTTGTTCAGCCTGGAGAAGAGAAGGCTGCACGGACACCTTATTGCAGCCTTCCAGTACTTAAAGGGGGACTATAGGAAAGATGGGGGCAACCTCTTTAGCAAGGCCTGTTATGACAGGACAAGGGGTAATGGTTTTAAACTAAAGGAGGGTAGGTTTAGACTGGATATAAGGAAGACATTTTTTACAATGAGGGTGGTGCGACACTGGCACAGGTTTCCCAGAGAAGCTGTAGATGCCCCATCCCTGGCAGTGTTCAAGGCCAGGTTGGATGGGGCTTTGAGCAACCTGCTCTAGCTGAAGATGTCCCTGCTCAGTGCAGGCGGGTTGGACTAGATGACCTCTAAAGGTCCCTTCCAAGCCAAACCATTCTATGATTCTATTTAGTCTAATTTGCTTTCTCATAGGACCAGATGCTACAGGTGCAAAAATAATCTTAGTTCTGGCATTTGGTAGCTCTGCAAACATAATCCATTCCCTTGTGTGTGAGTTGTAATTATCTTTCATTACATCATCACAACTGTTTTTCCCAAAGAACTCCAGCCTCAGTTATTGCTCAGAGTGAATGCTGGTCAATTAAACACCCAACAGGTATTATTTTGTTTAATCCATATTGTTCTTCATAAGGTGTGTTAATGTGTCAGAATATTTATTGCATGATATTCAACCCTTAGTTTAAAGACAGAATGATTAATGCTGGATGAACTTTTCCACGTCTCTCATCCTTGTATTATTTCAGCACTTTGCAAAAAAGTACCGTCTGCAATGTACCCCTACGATACTGAATTATTATCCCTAATTTACATAAGAATTAAGAGAAAATCACCTTAGCACTCATTTGGACAGAACTTCTGAAAATCAGATCTCAGGTCTGGTGAACAAAACTGAAGTACACACCATTAGTAATCCCTCCTGTTGTCTAGTCCAAGTGACTTAATTTGCAGAATGTAGATGCACTATTGAATGGACAAAAACAAAAAACAGATGAGTAGGGCAATCTCTCAAATCAACCTCTGAGATAATTCCCTGCTTTTCTCTCCTCTTTGATCTACTATGTAACTTAAAATATCTGCAACAAATAGGGCTTGGACTATAGCAAACACCTTCTAGTACACAACCCTGATTAATCCATTTAAACAGGTCCACCCTGTTTGATGAAAAAGCATCAAAAAATAGTATGCAAATATGCCATATTTTACATCTTGCATACACTTGGAAGAAGAAATTTAATAAATATGTATCAAAGTATACTGTGATCAACAAATATAAATTATCTACTCTTTGTCAACAATACACAAGCACATGATCCTATACCATAAAAGTCAATGTATATTTTGATACTGAATCCTACAGGAGCAGAACTAAACCCCACATACTTGTTGAACGGAGATGGGTTGCTAAACAAAAGTTTAGTTCCAGCATTCTTCTAAATTTGATGGGCAAATGAAGTATTAGTATCTATCTCTGTATGTTTAAAGACATACTTTCTCATGCTTACATTGTCATTCTTTCTAGAAACATAAACAATTATTTAACTTGTAGTTTAAAAAAAAAGATTCTATGACTGCTGCCTTCACTGAGGTAACTTGAGTTGAACTTAAATAAAACAATGACTCAGAACCACGGGGAACCATATTTGTGAATGGTAATAGAGAAGTCTTGCTCAGGAACTGGCTTGCTGGTGAGAACAAAGATGACAATTTTTTATTTTAAAAAAACATTAGAAGGAGAGTTTTGGCATAGATGTCATGTTAGGACAAGCATAGATCTTTGTTAGCGACAGCTAGTTTTCTCTGTTTCTGTGAGATTTCAAACAATTAACTGGTACTATGGACAGAGTGAATAAACCCCATTATTTCCATAGGCAATAATGTCAATCCTAAGTGACAGATTGTGCTGCTTCTTTAGCATATAACACTAATCTAATACAGATTAAAAACATGTTATAAATTTTGATGCCTCTAGATTACGCCTGTGAAATGTGTAAAAACAAGGTTAAAGGTCTAAACATAAATATATTTAAAACTTTCTGTAACACTTTCCCTTGGGAGTTCTATTGATATGCTCGGTGTTTTGTAAGATACAAAAATGAATTTATTACATTTTAGAAACCCCAGTCCTTCTAGCATGTATGTTTTTTATTTAAGTCTGTTGATTGGCTGTGTTTATCCAGATGGTTTTGTATTTAACTACAAAGATTAAAAAAGGAAATCTCTAGATATGCATGGCTTTCTGATTTTCCCCCTTGTTGTTTACTCCCGACTTTTCTTCCACTGAAATGCTATTTAAAACAAGAGTCATACTTTTCCAAATATGAAGTTCTTAAGCACAAAATGGACATACCTGACACATTCTCCTGCCAGTAGAAATCAATCTTCTGGCAAGTGGATCTTTCACCTCTGCTCTCTCATATACATTTTCTATTAGCTAGTTAATGTATAGTTAAAAAAAATAAATCAATATAACTGATCAGCCAGCTGCCACTGTCTTTCTCTATTATTTCAGGAATGGATCAATGGCATATAATATTTCAAAACATGAGATAAACTTCCTGACAACCCTTTGATTTTGAAAACATCTTATCAGAATACAACTTCTGTTCTCCAAGACAAATTCTAGCAAATAAACCTCTGCCTGTGATGGCAAAACAGCATTCTCACAGAATATTTCATCTGATAACATATGTCCATTTAGACTCTGAATAATGATATTTGATTTCTATGACTCAGCATTCAGATTTAAAAGCTTCTGAGTTTTTTTGGTTTTGCAGATGAAGGTTTCTTTTTATGGAAGAAGTACCCCTTCATGTTCCAAACAACCCTCTACTTCTATCCCCTATTACAATGCGAATACATGAAAGAAAAAGACACTCAAGTGTCATTTGGCCTACAATTAAAAATTCATTTCAAGCCATATAGAGTTTCTCATCTACTATCCTTATATCCACCTCATGTTCGTTACTTTCCAAGGAGATAATAATACTTAAGCCAGTAAAACTTCTTTTCCATTTCAACTTAGCTTTCTCTCGAAAAAGTTCATGTTATAGCCCCTATCCCCAATCAATGTAATAGATTACAGCACGCAGAACAGTTCATTACTTTGCATAAAATTGGCACTTTTTAAATGGAAACTTGATTTTAAAAAGACAGTTTTCAAAACAAGTATATGTTACTGTCTCATGTGCTTTTATTAAAGAAAAATCACAGAATCACAGAATGGTAGGGGTTGGAAGGGACCACGAGAGATCATCTTGTCCAACCCCCCTGTGTGAGCAGGCACACCCAGAGCAGGGGGCACAGGACCGCGTCCAGGCAGGGTTTGAATGTCTCCACGGAAGGAGACTCCACAGCCTCTCTGGGCAGCCTGGGCCACTGCTCTGGCACCCTCACAGGGAAGAAGTTTTTCCTCCTATTTAAGTGGAACTTCCTGTGTTCCAGCTTGTGCCCGTTGCCCCTTGTCCTGTCATTGGGCACCACTGAGAAGAGTCCAGTCCCATCCTCCTGACACCCACACTTCAGATACATAAAAGCATTGATAAGATCCCCTCTCAGTCTTCTCTTCTCCAGGCTCAACAAACCCAGGTCTCTCAGCCTTTCCTCATAAGGGAGATGCTCCAGTCCCCTGAGCATCTTGGTGGCTCTCCACTGAACTTGCTCAAGCAGCTCCCTGTCCTTCTTGAACTGGAGGGCCCAGAACTGTACACAGTACTCCAGATGTGGTCTCACTAGGGTGGAGTGAAGGGGAGGATGACCTCCCTCAAACTGCTGGCCACACTCCTTTTAAAACACCCCAGGATACCATTGGCCTTCTTGGCCACAAGGGCACAGTGCTGGCTCAGGGTCACTTGCTGCCCACCAGCACTCCCAGGCCCTTCTCAGCAGAGCCGCTTCCCAGCAGGTCAGCCCCCAACCTGTACTGGTGCCTGGGGTTGTTCCTCCCCAGGTGCAGGACCTTGCACTTGCTCTTGTTGAATTTCATCAGGTTCCCCTCGGCCCAGCTCTCCAGCCTGTCCAGGCCTTGCTGGATGGCAGCACAGCCTTCTGGCATATCAGCCACTCCTCCCAGTTTGGTATCATCATGTCTGCTTTGGAGAAAAAAAATAGATATTTACTGGAATAAATAAAAACTCTATGCTTTTTAAAATGAACTAAGTACTTGTAGAAAATATTTTCAGTGGAATAATTAGAGCGCAGGCTGACTAGCATTTACTCCAATAGTTACAGTGAAATACTCCACTTTACAGTAGTAATTTAGTATTCTATACTTTTATATATAGTTTAGAGTAAATACTATGCAGTTGGAATAATGATTGAAAGCTTGTACTTTTTCATTAAATTTTGCAGAATTAGTGAATTAATGCAATTTCACAAACTTCAACAATACACCAGAGATGTCTGAAGAATTCTTGGGAAAACAGTTAGGTGTTTGTTAACCTTGTTCCAGGTTTTATGTGTTTAATGTTTCAAGTAAACCACACCTGTTCACCACACCTATAGATGTTGTTGATCCAAGAAGCACACGGCTCTATGTTAGGTTGGCTTCAACCCTCAAAATTGCATCAGATTTTTCTTCCCGGGACAGGCCAGCCACTCTAACCAAACCATTTGGTTATCTTAATGTTGTAAATTTGTTAAGGAGAAAAGAAGGTCGATATTAGTAGATACAATGCTGAAATTAAGTCTCCTTCTACTAGAAATGGTTTTGAATAAGCAAGGAAAGATCATATTGATAAAAAATAAGTCTCAGCACTAGATAGGCAAATGGGTGAGAAACAGAAGGTTACCTTTTCAAGGACTGGTTGGCATAGCTGCACTGAGTTAATAAATGTAAAGTTTTTGTATGCATGCCAAATAAAGGCTGTCATCATAGGCACTTGAAGTACTCAGAATTGATTGGAATATCAACTTTAAGGTAATGTGTGCAGCAAACAGCTAAGTTTTGCTTATGAACACAACATACTGTTCTTTGACTCACATCCTTGACAGATACACTTTGGGCGTAACTTCTGAATGACTTTGAGCTCAGTGTCCATCGGGCGAGTGGTCACAACGTGCATACAACCTGACAGCTTCCACTGCAGCAAAAAAAAAAAAAATCATACACCAAAAGGCAGCTCAGGTGGCAGAAAAGGGCTTTTCAGCCCCTAATNATGTTATCATCCATAATGAAGAGACTATTATCTTTATCACTCATATTTATCTAAGGGAAAAATATTGCCAACTCTAGGTGGTGGTCAGGAAGATCAGAGAGAGTTCTTCCTTCCTGAACATATCAAGTCCATACAAGGAACATTCAGTGATTGGACAAAGAATAGTAAGGAACCTTATGAAATTAAAAAAAAAAAAGACAAATGTGAGGTCTGGCAGCTGGGAAAGCAGAATCCCTTGCAACAAACAACACAGGGCTGCAGAGCAGCTCTGCCGAAAAGAACCTGGGGGTCCTGACAGACAGCAAGCTGGGCATGAGCCTGCAGTGTGCCCTGGCAGCAAAGAAGGCCAAGAGTATCCTGGGCCATATGAACCATGGCAGAGCCAGCAGACTAAGGGAAGTGATTATCCCCTGGGCCTGGCTCTCATTAGACCACATCTAGAAATATCCAGTTTTGGGCCCCAAAACACAGGAAAGGCTTGATCAACTGAAGCAAGTTCAGCAGAAGGCCATCAAGTAGTGGAGCACTTGCCTTGTGAGGAGAGGCTGAGGGAAGCTGGCTTGTTCTGCCTGGAGAAGAGGCGGCTGCAGAGGCACCTGACAGCAGCCCCTCCAATACAAGGTCATCAAGCAGATGGCGCCAGGCTCTGCACAGCATATGGTGGGAGGGTGAGAGACAACAGGAGTAAGCTGGAACAAGAGAGGTTCAGCCTGGCTACTGGGAAAACATTTATCCCCAGCAGGAGAGACCAGCAGTGGATCAGGTCACCCAGAGAGGCTGGGCAGTCTCCCTTCTGGGAGGTTTCCAAGACATGATAGGATATAGCCCTGAGCAACCTGGCCTGCCCCCACATCTAAGCCTGCTTTGAGCAGGCGGTTGGACTGGAGCCCTCTTCAGGTCCTTTCCAATCTGAGGTATCCTATGATCCTATATATATACTTAGACTTGCCAGCATGCAGTTCCAGAATACACACTACACACAAAAGAGATTATAACCAGTGAGCAGAAGTCAGATGCAAACATAACTAGAAAGCAAGTAAGAAAGGGATGCTATGTCAAAACTGCTTACTATGCTATTCAGTTCAGTCAAAAGTATTCAGCTGCCCGTTGCAGTGTGTCTCTAGTGCTGTCCCCAACAGATCTGTATTGCAGGGTTCTGTTTTAACAAAAGCCTAAATCCAACAACAGTTTGCTAACTGATCACCCAACATAGTTTGCAAAAAGAGTTCCAGCATGTATGCATCACTCAGAAGCACCTTGAAGCATTTCATAATCTCTCTTCCGATATTTGGCATAAATTATGAGTAAAACTTCAAAAGTCTTACAGTCTCAGCTTCTAAGACAGCTAGAGCCACTATCCTAGCTGCATATCAAGCTCAATGTGGAGGACATACCCAAGTTCTGTTATAAGCCATGCCAGTAGTTCCACAGAAATCACCAGGACATTGACACAGCTTACATTTCAGTACACATCAGTATCTTCATAGGATGAAGGGAAAATGTGTTTGACCTTTGCCACAGGAAAGCATTTGGTCATAGCTTTCCCCCTCCTTTCGTATGACTTTAAAAGGACTGGCCATAACCCAATAAGCTCAAGCAAGACGCCTATTAAAAAGATGGTATATGTCTCCTAGATAAGGAGGATGCAAATTCCCATTTCAATTTGCAGGTCAATTGCTCAGTTACGCAGTTCGTTCTAAAGCTTTATTTCTACAGTAAGTCAGACTGATGGCTGTATTTGTCTAGTGCTAAACTAGTATTTTCAGACACAGAACAAGTCTTCCCTGCATCCTCTGTTCAGTTCAGCCTTTTTGATGCATCTGATGCCCTCGCAGCATCTGCACTGCTCAGTTGTCCCACACTCCTATCCGAGTCCCAGCACTGCACACCACCAGTGGTAAGAACACTGCAGTTATGTTCTACTGTACTGATTTGTTGTAGTTCCAATATCATAGCTAGCATGTAGTTCCAACAACTGCACTTTCCCAAAAATACTTAAAAATTTGGAATTTTTAAACAGTATCTTTTACTAACATCTCCATGACTGAGTTATAAAACAAAAAAAGAGCATGCATTAATTGTTGTTAATGAAAACAAGAGACTGCTTCTACTTTCTGATTTAAACACTCAAAGAGTGTGCATGTGTTATCACATCAATGTTAATGACAAGGTACTGCATCTCTGTAGATGACAGCTAGTTGTTTTTTATGGAGTAAACTCTATGCTGATTATTTAGTATTTTGGCAACTTAAAATACAACTTTATTTGATATCACACTCATCAAACCATGCAGGTTATAATATATGATCTCTAAGATAAAAGGTGCTTTATGTCATTAAGAAATATTAAGAAAAACCTATTTGTCAGGAGAGTTTAATAGGCTATTTTGCTCAAATCTGAAAATCCCTGTGATACTTACATATCAAAGCCCATTTTAGTGGTATAAGAAAAAACACAACATACTCTGAAGAACAGTCTGCTTCTATGTTTTGCCTCAAACTGCATTGCTTTGACACAAACTTTGTAACCAACTCCTAAGATGCAAATTTTCAGGGCTCGATCTCCTGAAAGAAAGTATACAGCATATTATGGATCAATAAATGCCTACATTTGAGGGACAATGAGTTTATCTAACAAGTATGCTTTGATAAACCTATGTGCCAGAGCACATCAAATACATTATTTTATATGGTCTGCTTTTCCAAAATCTCTTAATAGATACCAACATATTGATAAGTGAAAATTCTACTTTATTTAGCATCCTAAATAGAACAAGGACAATGATACACAATTTTTTTAGTATATTTAGTCCTAAGTCATGTACAAAACTTGTCCATAAACAAACCCACATTTACAAGCGTTTGTTAATTTACTGCACTGATTTGTAAAGCTTCCAGTGAACTTATCAGTCTACAGGTTGCTCATTATTTTAGTTGCTAGTAAAAGCATTGGAAAATTTTGATACTGAAATGTGAATGTGGTATTATTTCTTCTAGTTACTATTAAGTATATATTTAATATACACATTTAAGAACTCGTTATTTGGATATGCCTATTTAACTGTTGCAACTCCGAAGAGTAGCATGAGGTACTGAGGCCCTGGTTATGTCATGAAAATGAAGTCAAAATAATAAATTATCCATGTGGGATGGTTTTTCTGGAAATCTGGAAGATTTTCTTTTATTCTTTTGGCTAAATTTTACTTTGTTGCTTCCCAGCTGATGGAGAGAAACACTGACCTCTGGTGGTAAAGCTTCTGGTCTGATTACAGTGGTCTTAACATCTATTGTTTTATATTTGCACACAGTGTGTTTCAACAAGTGCAGTCCTGTCTGGCTTTGAACCTGATCATGTCTTTATCAATCCAACTGCTAAATGGCATGCCTCTGGCCAGAGGGTTGCAACAGTAACTCAGTGTTGTGATAACAAATTCAAAATGTTTTGTGTGTGTAAACATACATGTATTCTACATGAAGAGCAGATGGTGATTAATAGGAAACACTAGGCAACAAGGATATATCACATATACTGATTCTATTCCACAAAAAACAATCTCATTCAGTGCACAGGTAAAAATATAACTTCAAACTGTCCTCCTTCTCCCAACCACCTCACTGAAGGTCAGACTCAAGATACACAGCTCAAGCACCACTGAGTTAGCCCTGACCAAATAAAACCTGCTGTTGGTGAGCGTCCACAGAAACGAAGACTGAAAGGAGAACTTGAAATTCAATAATTTTGCAACGAAAATGCTATTTCACCATGTTTGCAGGTTCTGAAATAAATGTAATATTACCATAAAACATAGTTGACACCTTGCCCAGGCCTTGTTTCGGGTCCCTGCAATGATGCACTTGGATATAGAAAAGGATTGTTCAAAGGAGAATTCAGTAGGGCAGTGTCACAGTGCTGCTTTCTCCCCTGGCAATCTCCATGTCCATTATTCTGTCAAGTGTTGTGTCTTGCAGGCATATACAACTACTGCATCATCTCTGCACTTGATGTGAAAGCAGCTCCTCTAAGAAGACTATAATGTTTTACAAGCAAACACCAGAATACATTAAGCAGAAAAGAAACCTACTAATTTAATTTCCATCCATCCCCCTTCTCCATTTTACAAGACTAAGATTCATTCAGCACTCCTCCCTGATGCGATCTCTGCAAGCTCGAAGTAAGAAAACAACAATTCTTCCAGAATCTAAGAATTTTATGGCAACTAGAGCTGTTATGCTGTGCTTTATTAATTTTTTTTGTGTTTTTCTTAGCAGAAAGGAGATTGCCCTTATTCTGTTATTTTCTAGCTATAAATAAATTATTTATGAGATTTGTGGTAATACTTTTTATAAAAAAAAATGCATAGTATTTTTAATTACAGAAGGCTTACCTTACAAAATTAGTGTATTTTGCTAGTCACCCATGGTATGTTAAGCAGGTAAATGGCCCACAAAAGGATATTGCTGTGCATTTAACTTGCAAAGGCATTCTTCATGCCTGACCAACCTGATAGCCTTCTATGATGGGGTGACTGGCTGGGTTGACAAAGGGAGAGCATTGGATGTTGTTTATCTTGACCTCAGTAAGGCATTTGACACTGTCTCCCATAACATCCTCATAGCCAGACTAAGGAAGTGTGGGTTGGATGAGTGGTCAGTGAGGTGGATGGAGAACTGGCTCAACAACAGAGCTCAGAGAGTCGTCATCAATGGGGCAGAATCTGACTGCAGGCCAGTAACTAGTGGTGTCCCCCAAGGGTCTGTACTGGGTCCAGTCCTGTTCAACATATTCATCAATGACCTGGATGAAGGGATGGAGTGTAACCTCAGCAAGTTTGCTGACGATACCAAACTGGGAGGAGTGGCTGATACACCAGAAGGCTGTGCTGCCATCCAGCGAGACCTGGACAGGCTGGAGAGGTGGGCCCAGGGGAACCTGATGAAATGCAACAAGAGCAAGTGCAAG
>VZTV01080778.1:9547-81266 GCA_013400875.1 Anhinga rufa
AGCCCCATACTAGCTACTGCGAAGAAAATTAACTCTATCCCAGCTGAAACCAGGACAGGATGCAAAAGCATTCTTAAAGGAATTAAGTTATCTGGTGGTGTCCTTCATTCTCCTCAAATTGAAATCAGTGATTTTCACACCGTTCTCTGTTTGGTAGTTGACATGCACGGTATTCACTAGAATCATTGGAAAGTTGATTATACAAAGCAGCAAGAGAAATTATGTTCTCTGTGTAATAAGTGTACTGACTTTTCCTGGGCAGTTTTCAGTGGTTGTACATTGACCTGCATACAGATAAGGATTCCTTCTCAATCACTCATTCATAATGACTCACTTTATGCACGACTGACATCCAGTGCAGTACTTCAGACCTTTAAAAGTACACTGGAGAAGAGCAGTAACAGGAATAGTATTTTGTATATGGTGGTCCTGAATTGGCAATGGAAGAATAAAATCATGGGCTGCACATTTAATGATAAGAGCTGGGAACTGGAAGCTGGGACTCAGTAAAGAAGTTAGAAGTTACGATGGTTTTCTTCACATTTTGAAAAGGCTAAGAGAGCATGCCTGGCCAGAGGCTGAGGCTGTTTGCATGACCATATCTCATGAAATCTAGTAGTTTGGTCTTATTCATAGCTTCTCTCACCACTTCTGCTGCTAACAGTGTTTTCTGAGGATATGTCATTTGACTTGATGACAGCCCTTTTCCCCCGCTGTGACAGAGAGGAAATACTGCTTCCCAGTGACTTGTTGCCAAACTTTAGTTACTAAGGTCTATGATCACAAAGATATTTAGGCATTTATGATTTACCTTAAGCAAATGCAGATTACCTAACTTTACTACACTGTTGCGGAGAACCTCTTCCCAACTTCTGAGACATCCCACTGTCTAGAGCTGTCTATTGAAAAGCTACCTTAGGTTCCTAGATTCCTGCTGTGGCACACAGAGTAGGTGTCTCCTCAGTCTGAGAATGCATTGGACGCGCTCTCTCACTTCTTGGAAGAGTATCCCAACTATCAGGTCAATGCAGATGCCACAAGCAGCCATCTCACAGAAAAGAATGCATTTGCTGGGCCGATTCAACAGGATGCCAAAGTTGAGAACAGGGGTTTCATGCCCTGAACCTTAATGTCAACTGGGCATTGTTCTAAAGAACAGAGTGCCTGTCGTTTGGGACAGGAACAGAGTTTCAGACCATCCATTGCCTCAGCATTTCCTGCACTGCAACACTCATCGTGGCCACACTTGATCTGCCTAGAAATGTCATAAATGTCTTTAGTGGACAGAAAAAATAAAACAGTTTTGGATTCATGCCCAGTTTCATGCCATCCTCTCCTGCTTCTAGGCTTCCCATGACATTACCAGCTTAGTGGGCTAGTTGTCCTAGAGCGGAGAAACCTCTGCAGAGGGCTGTTCAGATTTTAGTTAAGTGGAAATCCTTGAAAGAGAGCTTAATTGATTCCTCATCGATTCAGCTGCCTTCTTATTTGGGTGCTTCATGTTCCTTTGGAGCAGTCTGGGTTTCACCTTCTGAGAGATTCTCAGTTCTGCCAAATAACTGTAGAAGACTCAGCAGGCATCGTGATCACAGATTCATTGGGAAAGAGGCAATTACAGAACTGTGGCATTTAACATAAAAAATAGGAAACCCCTTCTTAGCCTGTGTGATCGGTTAAAAACAGCTTAGGATGTGCTTCAGACCGGCTCACAGTGACCACAGTATTTGCAGATATGCCTAGGTAAACCTGGCCTCCAAGCACAGTGGGGAAATAGTGTGGATAGCCATAGGGCTAGCAGAAGATTTACCCACCGGTTCTAAAACAGTCCTCCATGGCTTTACTGCTATTGGTAGGCTGAGAAGCTGGATTTGAAAAGAACTAGCATGGTGCGTGTATCCATGATCTGATTGCAGGGAAGCCATATGCTTATAAACTATTGCACAGCACATTGAAGTCAATGTTTACTTTGCAGCAGTATGGGTCAATTCAAGTCCATTCACAAGCAATGATTAGATTTAAGATTCTCTATCAGCTAATGGTAATGACTGAATTTTTTAGTACCAATTTAGTTGTATAAACTAACAATGGTGAAAGTCTTTCCGATAGCATCCAACAGAGTTCCCCACCGCAAAGTTGTACAGTTCACTGAAACAGGCATATTTTTTGTATTCCAATTAGTAGATAAGGAGACCAAGAAGAATGAACTTTTAGAGAGGAAAGCTAGAGCGAATGCACCTTTACCTTCCAGTGTCTTTTTTTCATCAGGATTTGTGCAAGAGATTGTTGCACACATGCAGACACACAGAAACACAGTTCTCATATATCTTACCACACAATGTCTTATCCTACTGGTCAAACAGCACCAGGATTAACACAACATCTGTGATACAAATTTATTTCCTTGGGCTTATTGGTGTCAACCTTACAAAACAAAATCTGTTAAATTCATGTCATGCCCAAGGCCACCAAGATAAAAATCCATCCCTGGAAGATGTTCATATAATTCCTTCTTTAAACCATCTTTTTCTTCATTAAGTGGTAAAAATGTCTCTGTAAAAGACTGATATGACATCAGCTGTCACATGATACAGGTTTGTACCTTGCTGCAGATTAGGGACCCCTTTGATGCCTAAGAAATCGCTGATTTGTCTTTTTCTTAGCTTTAAAACATGTAGGGAAGAACAAGAGAACTAAACCTCAGGATACAACACCTGAAACTGATAAACATCCATATATTTTAGATCTAAATGACATATGCAAAAGCATTGGGCACAGCTATGTAATCAAATGCCACTTTAAATGATCTTCCTTCAGCTTGTAACTTGTTCGTTTCACTATCCTCGCACTGTAGTGAGAAACATTAGTCTGGGGCAATTGAAATTATGGGAGCACAGGGTCTTCCAAGCTAAGCTTCAGAAGATACCATAAAAAACTGTTCTGGCTCAATCCTAAAATTGCAAACCCACTCCTGAAAGCCTTACCGTGGTCCTTCAACAGTCATTGAAGGCCAGGAAATGTTTTGTACCAGCAGGGATTTCATCCTCAGCCTTGCAGAACCATAATATGCAGATTCAGGAACTTGTGTTCTTCCCCATTTTATTTGCGTGGAGAGAAATAAGTTTTCTTTCTGAGGGAATAAAGTACGTGCAGCCCAGCGCTGTTACACAAGGCTATCACAGGCTCTGCCCGGCAGATACCTGCTTCGTGAATTGTGAAGGAGTAGGTGAATCCTGAGAATTAACAATGTTAACAAGAACTGTCATTGTACAAAACATTAAGTTTTTGATGTAGCTGGGATTGTGAGTACAGATTTTACCCTACCCATTGCCAAGATGAACTTAGCCTTTAAAGTCTTCTAAGCTTTTTATTAAAAATGCAATAAAAGACTAAAACCAGACAAACATTTGAAATAAAAGTATTCAGGAAGGCTTTCATTTGAATACCCTTTTATTCCTTTTCCCTTTGTTTATTGAAAATGTGTATAAGGAGACCCTGGTGTGGTGGAAAAAAAGGTAGTAGTTGAGATGGGCTGCAGTTATTTTTGTGGGGCGTCCAATTCTTCAAAAGTCCAAATATCTTTGTGGTCAGCAGATGAAAAGGACATAGTAAAGGGAGGGAGAAAACTCCCAATAAGATAGAAAATGTAACTTATGCTCCAAATATGGGTTCCTACTTAAAATCTGATAGTTGAGAAATTGTCTTAGCACATTTTCCTGGCCAACCAGAGATCCATCAAACTTCTGTCAGCTTCAGGATGTGTTTAAGATCTTACTTTTAGCCACTTCTCTGTTTGCAGCAGTCCATGCAGTCTTGATTGGATGCAATGACCAAGGGAGAGACTGAGGAACTGAAAACTTGTGCTCTAGCTGTCATTTCAAACTTGGCCAAAACCAGTGGAAATGATGATATCATCAGTCTGGCTCTGACCATTAGATCACAAAACGCGTGGTCGGATTAGGTCATGTCTCAGGCTGAGAATAGTGTATCTCCGGTGGTGTAACAAGCAATCCCTGGTCTTCACTGACCTTAGTCATACTGTGATGAGGAAAGCTTCTTTCTCTCCTATCAGCTGTACCAGCATCAGTGCAAATTTATGGACCCCCTCAAAGGGCAATGGGTACACTGTTCTGTTCCCTATTTGTTTTCTACAACAATTAGGGCTTATTCCCAGCATGCCAGTTTTAGTTCAGCGTTCTTCCCTATCTCCAAATGTGACCTCAGCAGTCACACCACAAGCTCAAAAGTTCTTTTTGTTTGGATCAATCATGCTTTGTCTTGTGGACTTTTCTGACTGAAAACAGCAGTGATGTACCGGACTCTGTGGGGTTCGTGTTAACTTGGCTGATTTGAAGAACTGACGTTTCACAGCACCACAACAAACTGTTAAATTCCATGATTAAAACAGGCTACCATTAAAATAGCGTGTTTTGAGGGTGGGTAGGATGTTTGCTTCTATCACTGAAGACTTATGAGTCTCAGATGACCAAATTTTGGCTTATTTCTGACTTCGCTTCTGAAAGAAGGAGCCTTAGAGTCCTTAGAGTTTCTGGACTTACCTCATGCCAACATGGGGGCTGGTCATAATTTAGCCTCTTCTTGACAAAAAAATGTCTGTCATGAAGTTGCTTTTTTAAACAATATTAAGTCACTTCTTTCACACAGTAAGTGTGATCCAGTGGTCACTGAGGACAAAACTACTGTCCTGCAAGAGTGGTGTGGACTGGTGTTCTTTTGGAGATAAAACCAGTTGATGAAGCCAGATGAGAATCTGAAGCGCTGTAGCCACTGCATGGAGTAGGTCGTGCTCATGACACCGTACAATTCAGTGTATATTTCTCGAGGCTTAGAATTGCTCTATGGCAGTTGTGTGGCTTTTGAACTGAAGATACATGATGTTCAATAACTTTGGCCAATCAGTTTGTAACCAACTCACAGAAGGCAGTGTAGACATTCTCTTAGTTTTGTGAGGCTAGACCTCTGCTTCTCACTATTCCCTCTTTTAACAAGAATACTGCCGGAATATCAGCAGGGTGGGTACTTGTGTGTAGTCAGGCTCTGCCTGTGATCTACCTTGAGTAGGCTGGATCAAGACTGTCCTCTCATGCCTCACTCATTTGGCTCAGCAAGGATGGTCATAGGTTCCA
The DNA here is from genome assembly GCA_013400875.1 of Anhinga rufa. Taxonomy (NCBI): domain Eukaryota; kingdom Metazoa; phylum Chordata; class Aves; order Suliformes; family Anhingidae; genus Anhinga; species Anhinga rufa. The sequence continues at coordinate 14,692 of VZTV01080778.1, forward strand.
TGTCAGGGCTTCTCCACTTGCATTCACTCAGTTTCACGCTGCTGTTGGTGGATAACTCCTGCGACTGTGACCTTACACTTCGACCCAACTGAAGGTCATCATGATCAGAGTTTCTGCAAAGGTTTATTGGATGTGTTCAGCTTCATCAAATCATGTTTCATTCCAATTTAGAATGGCTGAGATTAAATAATAGGGAAAATAATCTAGGAGTCAGTAAAGCAGAATAACATAAAAAATGAGCAAGCAAAAATTGACGTAAGACCAGTGATTGTCATATAGTGGGTCGGTGTCTATTGAAGGCCAGAAATCCATGACTTAGTAAGCTGTCTGGAGTGGATGCACTGGATTTAGCATAGCCTCTCTGCCCCTTTCCAAGTTGCAAGGTGTTCATACTCTAAAAACTATCATCACAATTTGCACTAATGAGCACCTTTCTAATGATCTTCACAGATGGAAGTTTGAAAGGGCTTTGGAGGGAGCTTTGCGTCTTTTCCGTAAAGGTGATCCTTCCAGGCCGGTGTTGAGGCATATGGACAGCACAGCAGACACAAAGCTTTTGGAGCAGCTGCTGCTGCATCCCGTTTGTGTGGATAGACAGATATCTAACTTCTGGATATGCCATACATGTTCTGTGTCTCCTTTTGAAAAAGGTTAATAACAATAAAATTTCTAAGTTCCTTGGTGAAATGTTGTCTGAAAGAAAAAGAAAACTATGTTGGGACTGTCTGTATAGTAGTGCTGACCTTTGAAGAAGGGAATCCCAAGCAAATCTAGGTTGTGGTTACTTCAGCACATGCATTTATAAATGCTCTGTAGAATATATTTGAGACAAAACCAAACTGTACAGAATTGGAAAAGAAATCAGTTCTTTTTAATGACCGTAAGCATGAGCAAAAGGCTTTTCTACTGTCAAATTATCTCCTCCATATGGACACAGAGAGGAAATTAAAATTAGTCCGGAGAAGAATCCTTGTTAGGAACCTCCTTTAATACATTAGGAATTGCTTCTTCTCCGGGAAGCTTTAACTCACATCCCAGAAAGCACAGAGATCCAATTAAGCATCAAAGAGAAAAACATAATCCTGCACGTTGGGCTATTTATTTTTATTCAACAAGTCTCAGCTCCAGGACTGAAGTCCATCAATCCCTGGCATTTCATGTCCTGCTATTCAACAGCAAGAGACAGTTTAAAATAAAGTTCAGAATAATAAATAAAGGGAAGATTGACACGGGTACAAAAGTAAATCACAGCTATAGAGGAGATGCTTTAGACACAATGTGGTGGTCAGTCCCTAGCATTTAAGGCAAGGATGAAAATAGGGTATAAATATTGTAGAAACTAGAGGCTGATAAAAGGCAGTAGACCAGTTTAATGGAATTTCATCTCGCAGAGTTATAGCTTTTCAGACAGGAGCTGGAAAACCTTTATGCAAATATGAAGCAAGCTGAAATTGCACTTAGAAAAGAGATTTTTTAATATATATATATATTTTTTACAGACATCCCAACTGTACCACTGTACATTGTGCAGCCGCACAGATTGGGTAAGAGCTGTGATCCATTAGCACAGGGACTGCTAATGACTGCTCCTGTTCTTACTGTTACTGTTTCTAGCAAGAACTCCCCAGATTCCCATTGTGCTAGGTGCTGTATGTTTATAGAGTGAGAGGCTCAGTCTTGGAGGACAGATCAGTTGAAGTATATTGCTATGCCAGACTCATTCATTACTCATTTTAGAGATGGAAGGTGGGTTCCAGGGCAGTTATGGGACGGATCTCCTGGATCTGCTCAGCCCCAGCTGAGCAGCTACTCTGTGGACTCTTCATCTCCAAGTTAGGCAGCTCAGAGCTGCCTAGATTCCTGATTTGAATCTCCAGAGAGATGAGACCTAGAAGGGGATTTGCAGAAGCCTTTCAGTTAAACACAGAGCTGCTTATGCAAGCAAAGAACTAAATATCAGGAAGAAATGGGGGAGAGGGCTGAAGTGGGGATAATCTTTTGTGTCTAGCTGAGGGCCAGAGATGGGTGCTTTCTTTTATCAGGGATTTCCACCAACCCTTCTCCTAGAGATAAACAGCTAAGCCAGCCCAACCGCTTGGAGTAAAATCTCTCTCCTCTCCTGTCATGCACGTGTTTTATACCTCCTTTGTGAATACCCAGTCTTTTCTGCAAGTGCAGGGTTGTCCCTTCTGCACATGTATTGAAGACCTGCACTCAGTCCTCCTCCTGCAGAGCCTGGCACAAAGCATTTAGGCCAACTCAGGTATCCTGGTTAAGGTCACGCTGTAACGCAGGATATGCAGTCCCCAGTGCAAGCACCCCGGGATGCTCCTCAGGGCTTCAGGTTCAGGTGAAAACTCAGGTGTCCTGAGTCACATTTCAAAACCATCGCTGAAGGTCAGTGTTCTTCCTGATGAGGGATGATAGCAAAGCTGATGGGTTAATTTTCAGTCTCTGGAGAGCATCCTTTAGTCCTGATTTCCTCATCCATGGAAAGAAAAGAAATAACTGTTACCTTTCAGATATATTGTTTGCTGAGCTATATAAAATGCATTGGGATCCTTGAGTGGCGTGGACAATTGTCTGAGCACCAGAAGTTTAATTACACTCATAAAAGCAAACAGATCATATATTTATTGACATAAATAATAATTATTATTTCTACATAAGTAATTTTAAATAACTGGTGTATGTATTGAAAATACATAAACAGATTATTTGTAAAAAGACATTAAATTATGCCGACCTTGCTTTTAGAACATGATCTCTGAAGGAAAAAACATATGACCTTCAATTAGTGACAGTGACACGAGTTGCACAACCATTCCCCAGCCACTACTGAAACGGGATGGTTTTCAGAGGGTTTCACGCTACAGATTTATTAATCTCAAGGACAGAAAATTCAGCCCTCTCCTTTCAGGTTTTGTCTTGCTCCATAGTTTGAACCCTTCCTTATAACACTTGTAAAAAGGATGGTTTTAAAAGCTAATGAGCTTTATGTCTTCTTCAGTTCCAGCAGAGGCGTTCATGTGTCACTACAGAGTTCTCAGATCACATAAATGAGAGTTTCATAACACTGCAAAATGCATTTCATTATGAAGAATGTGTTTAGCCCTTCACTGCTGTCTAAATCACACCCATCATGAACCTTCTGGTTTTTCCATCTGTATCTTTATATTAGATGCTTTTCCCAGATATTCCCCATAACTCACCTTCTAAAGCAAACGCAGGTTGTGAAAACAAGGCTTAGCTCCTCGCCAAACTCAGCCTTTTAGCTCTGTGCAGTGCCTCTCTCCTGTGCTGCTTTTCTGGAAAAATCTATCCGAGGCTGGAAATTGCCTCAGATGAGCAAATTAGAAATAGGAAAATCCCAGATAAGTTAATAATTTTTAATTATTAAATTTCCTATTAATATGTTGAAGGTCAGTGGAACTGCCCCAGTTTTCAGGAAGCTCTGAGCAATTTCACCTGATCTTATATTTTAGCACTAAATCCATATTTATTAAAGGATTTAGCAGGCAGGTCAGAAGCAGCTAAATCTCTGATTCTGCATCACATGAATGCTAAAGAAAAATGTTCATCTGCATCGCTCTTCTCTAAGCTGGAAAGCTTTAAACTGTTGTCAAGCCAATTTTAGGATTTTGGGGGGATAGGGGTAAACGTAAAAATGGATTTGCTATAAATGAAGCACAAATTGACATAGTTATCCCTTTCCCAACCCAATTCTTCAGTGTAATGTGAAAATAATATGAAATTCTGGATTATGCCACTTCATGTCTTGGAAGCTACCATGTCTGTTATATCAATTAAAAAGGGCCATGAACAAAGCATTACACTGGCGGCTAGTGTTTGATAGGTTTCTTTTCCCACTTTTCTCCTGAAATATCAAAGGCAACATAGCAGACTTTTTATTCTTAAGGGGACAGATTTGGGTCAGGTTTTAGCAGGATATGCAAAAAAAAAAAAAAAAGGAAAGAAAGAAAGAATCAGGTACAAGGTTTTTATTTGTATGAGTAATTGCTTTATTATTCTTGCTTCTGAAGTGGTCTGTGACCTCATTACACCTGGCACAGTGCAAACGCAGAACAAGACAGATAATCTTGGCCTCAGATAGCTGAGATTCTTAAGCATAAAGTGAACAACAACAGACAGACATGCTGATGGAGGTAGAATAAAATTACAATACAATTTCATCAATGCAATATGGAGAAGTTAAGGCTCATCAGCAGCCTCTGTCAAGATTTTGAGTAGGTTTCAAGTTGGATTAGTGGCTCTGCTGAGAGGGACCTGGGAGTGCTGGTGGGCAGCCAGTGCCCCATAGCCAGCGCTGGGCCCTCGGGGCCAAGAAGGGCAGCGGTGTCCTGGGCTGCATGGACAGGAGTGTGGGCAGCAGGGCGAGGGAGGCCATCCTGCCCCTCTGCTCTGCCCTGGGGAGGCCGCAGCTGGGGTGCTGTGTCCAGTGCTGGGCCCCCAGTGCCAGAAGGACAGGGAGCTGCTGGAGCAAGGCCAGCGCAGAGCCACAAGGATGCTCAGGGGATGGAGCATCTCCCTGGGGAGGAAAGGCTGAGAGACCTGGGCTTGTTCAGCCTGGAGAAGAGAAGGCTGAGGGGGATCTCCTCAGTGCTTATCAGTATCTGAAGGGCAGGTGTCAGGAGGGTGGGACTGGGCTCTTCTCAGCGGTGCCCGACGACAGGACAAGGGGCAACGGGCACAAGCTGGAACACGGGAAGTTCCACTGAAACCTGAGGAAAAACCCCTTTGCTGTGCGGGTGCCAGAGCAGCGGCCCAGGCTGCCCAGAGAGGCTGTGGAGTCTCCTTCCCTGGAGCCATTCCCACCCCGCCTGGACGCGGTCCTGTGCCCCCTGCTCTGGGGGTGCTGCTCACGCAGGGGGGCTGGACAAGATGGTCTCTGGAGGTCCCTTCCAACCCCTGCCATTCTGTGATTCTGTGATTAGAATTTTTAAGAGAGCCTTGAGGAATCCTGAGACAGCCTTTACAGACCAGAGGGAAATCTTTCCCCCGAACTTGAGGGGATAATGAAATAAAAAAGTCATTTGTCTAAAAACAAACCAGTCAGCAGTTGGGGCTGGCCTCATGGGCTGGTTCCTGATGGGGGTGAGCAGTGATGGAATAGAGCAGGTCCTGAAGTAATTTCTTTTTTGATTACCTGCATGAAAAATATCTGGAATCCTGTTGGAATGGCATTATCCTTTTCTAAGGATAATGTTTATGGTGCACCTGAGACCCCTGGGTGAACCACCCAAAACTCAACAGTACCTTGAGCACAATCTGCTCCAGTAAGTTCTCCATGAAAGAGGCTTCAGGTGAATTGCCCTCTGGAGCTACCTGTCTTTCCTCCTTGACCCACAGAGGGCAGCTAGGCTCAATTTACTTCTTCAGGTAAGAGTGACATAAGGTGAGGAGAAATCCAGTCGATGGAAGACACCAGTCCTAGACAGTAACGGTGAAAAACCAGACGGTAGAATAGAAATGAACTTGATTCCGTAGATAAAACCCTGCATCCATGAATCAATTAACGTCCATCAGTGCCCTCTGGTAAGTGCAAGCGTCAGGGAGCAAAATACAGGGTATTACTCAAAGTCCAGGTATTTCCCACAGAGGTTCATGAGCTGATTGTACCTTTTGAGGACAGTAAATCTCATATTTGCTTTTAGAACTGGGCACCAGATTTGCTCAGAAGATCCCCTTCCTTCAAGGAACCACAGGCAGCTTTGAGAGCTGCACGGCAAGATGAAGTAAAACACAATGCACCTCTAGGAGAGGATAAGGAATGGCTAAGCTGTTCATACAAACAGAGGAAGAGATTAAAGATGAAAGGAAATATTTAGTCACCTTTTGGGAACAGCTGGTGTGAAAATATTTAACAGGCAGGTCTTTTATGCACAAGCACACTGTTCTAACTAAGCTTAAATAGGCAGGAGCAATATAATGCAGCTGGACAGTCTATGAATACTGTAATAGGAGAATTAAAAGCTTTCCTTCTCATTTGCGCACACAGCTCAGATGGTAGCTAATCATGTCCTCTAATTTTAACAACAGAATTGGGAAATGTACGCCAAAAAAAAAAAAATGCAGCTTGTAACAAGAACAGAGGTGGCAAATTCTGTCCCTGGGACTGAATGACGGAGAAACGATTCACCTGCCGTTTTCTGTAAACCAGCCTTAGTCGTCTTGAGCTGCCCCAAAATATCTGTGTTTAAGCAGAAACTTAATCTAAAATCCATTTTGATCATTTTTTTGAGTGCCACCGGAAAAGTAAAAGCTACTCTGACTATTTGATCACCCATTAGAAACCTGTAAGCACTTATATATATAGGGCCAGGACGTACAGCAGGTTGTGTGTTGTAAGGCTGTTTAAATTGCGTGGTTCCCATCTATCCTTAAACTGGCAGGTAAATGGAAGATTTAGATTTGAGAGTTCCTGGCTCCTGGTTCCCTGTCAGAAATAATTAAACTACGTTTTAGGGAGACTGTCGTAAGTAGTTTGCTTCACAAGTGTTTTTCACAGCTGAGGGTCTTTATTACAGCTCTTGGGGCCTGGGAATCCAAACCACCCTCTATATCCATTATATATGAATTATTACACATTCATGACCTGGAGCCTGTACTCTCTTGCATGTGTGAGTGGTGGCATGGCTGGGGTCTCAGCTGGGTGGGAGGTGAAACCCAAATTGTTCCCAGCGTTCCCGTTCTGGGTTAGCCTAAGATCGGTTTGATTTAGATCATTCCGTGCGTGTCCCTGGCCCGCGTGTGCAAAACCGTTCCTTGGCAGCATATTGTCTGGGAAATATTTCAGTCGAGATGGAAATGTCCCAGTGGGTTTTCCATCCCTTTTCATAGGAATGACTCCACAGAGATTCTGCCTTTCAGAAAGTGCTTTTTTTTTTTCTCTCTTCACCATTTTTCAATGTCACTCCATTATCCTAGTTTCACACCTTTAAATAACTCCAAGAAGGCTTCTGACTATCACTCAAAATAGCTTCCTTCTGTCCCTGCTTTTTTTCCCTGCTCCGCCTACCTGTAGATGTCTGACCTACTGTCGTTTCCCTGACTTATTGACAGGACACAAGACTGGATATCAGGACATCTAGGTGGTCCTGTGCCTGTCAGAGTTCACGTATATCTGTAGACCCATCACTTTACTTCTTTATGCCTTGTTTACTTTATCTGTCAAAACAGAAATAACATCTTAGCGTCAAAGTAACCACTGGCACTCGGTCAGACTCATTAATATTCTCAAAGCAAAGATAAAATATTAAGTAAATAATAGTAAAGTCCTTAAGATATTCGCATGGACAAGGGGCTGAGTCCTCCAAGATGCCAGTTTTCCTGTCCATCGCTGGAGATTGTTGTCTCTTTGGAATTTCAGAGCTTCACAGTCAGCAGTGGAGTTTATTTGCGGTGCATGTCACTGGGCTTGAGGATGCCAGCGCTATCCCCGACTTAGAAATGGCACCCTGAAGGTCAAAGCTTGGGAATGGGACATAATGAAGATGTGAAGTAACCGAGCTGGCGTTCTCTGGATTGCTAGGTGAACTGGGAGCAAGAAAAAATTACATGTTATTTAGCATTCTGAGGTGCAAAGTTCAGCACATATGAATAAAGAATGTAAACCAATAGCCACAGGAGTTGTTTCAGTCCAACACTGGAGTATCCCTATGGTGAAAGACTGCTGGGAAGCACCGGAGGCTACAACAACACTTTTCTAGTTTGGGCTTAAATACCAGCAGTCTCAGACTTTGTACTTTCTCAGTACGTTTCTTCTCAGCTTGCTGAAATTTTAGTACCATAAATCTAGCTTTTTTTTTTTTTTATCTGCTGTTTCCTTTATCCTCCCCCAGACTTTGTTCATCAGATCAGCCAAGGAGAGCTAATTTTTTTTTTTTTACTGCAGCTTTATTGCTACATTAGCTAATTTGCAGGTCCTGTGTGTTCACATACCATCCTGACCAGCCCACGCTCCATTGCAGTGCTGTCTGGCAGTTGGGGAAAGGGGTAGAAAACACACACGGCTGGGCTCCAACCCTCTAGCAAGTCGATAATTGCCCATCCCTTCTGTTCATAACGGGCACTGTAGTATGATATTACCTCCCTCGCATCTAGGAGCTGTGAAAATCTGTCTCTCAATGCCAGATGCAAAGTAAAAACTTCTGACAGCAACTCAAGAGTCCTTCCTCAGCCGTGTCTTAAGTGATAGTGTAACTTCTACTGACTTCCAATAAAGCTTACATTAGATTTTGTTACATTTGGGCAGCAAGTGGTATGTGCACATCCTCGGTTTAAACACCCAAGGTGCCCAAATACTTTTTCAAGTTTGATTCTAAATGGAACAGACAAGTTCCTGAGTGTCTTAAGCACACTTGAACTCCAAAGTTCTTTCATTAGAAATTTAAATATATAGGACTAAATGTTTGAGAGGGCTTGGAGACATCCAAGACACTGCAGCAAAAGGAGTTCAACAGGAAACGGTTTCACCACCTTGAGCTGTAGCAAGCAGGAGTGTTCTTGTCACACTTGGAAAATTAGGTATTTTCTAGACATGCAAAGCATTACTGTTATTGCTATCGTAGTTACTATTGTCTAAAGAGCTCTCTGATTCCTAGAGACAAGGGTCCGTTTCAGCGTAAGGGTCTGAAGACCTTCCAGCTCTCTCCCATGATGCAAAACTTTCTTCCTGGAGTTGAAGTGAATGTTCCAGCCCCACGTCAGGAGCCTGTCAAAAGTCCCCAGACAGCCTAAGCTTCCTGTTACTGGCAATATTAATTAGCAAAAGACTAAAGGCAACTTAAGTAAGGCTGAATTTCAGTCAGGTGTGATGTTAATGCAGGCTGAGTAGTTTTGAATATTTTATGTGCAGCCAGTGACCCAAAGTAAATGTCTTGTATAATAGCAGTTGCCCCTCCACCACAAGCCTCAAAGCCTGAATCCTGCACTTCATATGCTCAGAAGCACAAAGAGAGGCACTAGAGATGGGTTGGTGTCTGGGATATTAATTTTAGGGATTTATACTGGGGGAAGAGAGAGAAAATGTGCCCTGCAGAGTACCCTGGTACCCCTTTCTGGGCTTCCAGCCCACCCCTGCTCAGCATTTCTTCCATTCACATCTCCTCTCCACTCTCCCCAAAGGGAACTGTGTCCCTACCATGTAAAATCTCTAAAATGGCTCCATCAAGCGGAAGGCTTGAATCCAAAACATTTGGGAAAGCTTGATCCAATTTAGATGCACCAGGCAGACGTCAGAGAGTGGGGCTAAGAGGCGATAGTCTGAAACAGAGACTGAATTGCCTCTCCTCTGAATGAGGAGAGTGCAGTCATGGCTTATGAGAGACCGAAAGTGAGCAGCCAGGCAATGTGAACCTGGAGAAGAAGAAATAGATTCATTTCATTTCATCTGCAGTATACCACCACATCTGTATTTGTTTTGGTTTGGGTTTTTTTCCCTTGAAATCGGTCCTGTATAGTAATGGCAGTAACAGGGATTTTAACGCCTGACTCGTGGGTACCTGTTCTCCACCAAGTCTCCATTTTTCCAGACAAATACAGTGCAGATAAAAACATGAAGTCTCCCAAATTCATACCAAGGGCATGTCCGGTTTTAGCCAAAAGCCTCATGCTGAGCTAAAATATTATGCATATCTGTGTCCTCATGCCTACTGGGGCTCACGGAGGGTGGGAAGGCCAGCCAATGTCCTGTAGGTCTTCTCTTTTTTGGAGGTAAGTACCAAAATACACAGCTGTGACTCCATGCTTCCATTAACTCCAATAAGACTTGGGAACAAGCACCATCCTATCAACTCCAGTGCACGTAGCTGACAAAAAGAGCACGGTGGTACCTCCGAATGCCTGAGAGGGGATTTTTAATGGGGTGGTAGGAGAATGGAGACATAGCAGATGTGCAGACTGAGTAGAAATAAAAATATTCTGTATTAGTTTTAAAGTGAGAAGAAGGGTTTTAATGAATCCCATCCCCAGAACGGTGGGTTAACAAGCCATAAACAGGCTTTACCAGCACTTAACTTTAGCATCAGTAGTTTATCAGCACATTGTTTCCACACTTAACCAGATTTTGATGAAATGTGACTTTTGTTCTGCTTATTGGAAGAGCCTTCCCCTTCGGATTTGGTGATCACAAAAGCTCAAGGAGTGCAGGAGAATTAGAAAGCAAATAGGAGGATCAATCACAGAGACCTCTGCAATCCACGTCCGTCTCTTTTTTGTAATATACTTATTAGATTCTCATTGTCAGGAAGGATTAGTGTTATGAGCTCCAGGAATTCCTTTCATTGCCCTGTAAGGCGAGGTAGTGAAGTGTGGCTGCTTTTCTTAACAATAACACTCTGGATTTTCCCCCTCTCCCTTCTCTCCACCCATATCCCCTCCTCTCTCTTCTCTCCTCTCCCACAGAGATTTGTGCAGCGGACTGCGGAGGACATGGCATTTGTGTCGGAGGCACCTGCCGCTGCGAGGAGGGATGGATGGGCACAGCCTGTGATCAGCGAGCGTGTCACCCACGCTGCAATGAGCATGGGACATGCCGGGATGGCAAGTGTGAATGCAGCCCGGGCTGGAACGGCGAGCACTGCACTATTGGTAGGGAGAAAGAAAAACCGACTACTTTTAAAAGAATAATTGATGATCAGGGAGGAGAAAAGGCGCATGCTTAATTGAATATGTGTGACTTAGTGTAGCATGAGCACCTTTGTTCTTGGATTTCAAGTTCTGATATCATACATTTTCATGTGGGAACAAGACAAAATGTCCTTTCATTTGTTGATGGCATGGCTATATATATATTTTTTATTATCAGACGTGAAGTATACCTATGTGGTGTTTGATCTCCTAGAGACAAGCCGTCAAATGTCAGCTAGATGTTTTTAAAAACATCCCACTTTGCCTCTCTCGAAAGGTCTTTCTGTGGCCTCCAAGACTTCTCTCTACTATGGTGACAGCATTTTCAGAAACATGCATCTGATTTAAAGTTTTCTTCCCTTTTATTTGCTCCATTATTTGCACTGCCACTTTGCTTGCCAGTATAAAGAGGAAACTGCAGTCAGATGACTTCTGACTGGTATTTAACCCTGTCTTGCTTTCCCTTGTCAGCTCTGCTACCTTTCTAACCATTTCATTTCCCTCTCTCTTTGGTTCTGTATCATCATGCACCTGGCACTTATCTTGAGCTCTCAGTGTCATGTCTATTATTATTATTAATAAAGTGCCACCAATATGCCAAAATCATGCAAAGAGGTGCAGTTCTTATGTTAAGCGATTTGCAGCATCATTAATGAACTGGCTTGGCTTTACCTTCCTCCTTCATCTCACTTAACTCCTTGATGCATTTTCCCTTCTTCCTTTTTTCTGACTGTCATGCATTCAACCACTTTAGTCCCCATTCCATAGTCATGCTGTAAAATCAGTAGCATTAAAACTCCCCAGATACCATTTATTATACATTAATGGAAAGCTAAATTACTGAATCCAGTTCTGCTTTCAATAATGCCTGTGTGGACCTGAAAAAAAATCAGGTGACTTTAGAAGAGTTGTTCCAGCATGAGAATTCTCCTCCAGTCATTTTGTTTTAATCAGCTTCTTTTAAAGATAACAAAATTTACCTCTATGTTGCTTTCATTATGCCACGATGCTTATAAATCACACTACATCAAAATTCACCACTAGCAATACCTGGCGTGTCAGCACAGTTATCTGTGTGGATTATCAACTTAGTTTTATGTAGACACCACTTTTTTTTGCTTGAACACCAGGTGAGTTTGCGCACACAGAGGCAGACAGGGAATGAAGTCCAATCACAGTATTTTAATCCCAGCATTAGGGTAATGGCACAAACCATATCTGTGGCTCAATTCTACATATCATTTATTTATGCTAATCTCACCCTACCACGTTATGTTCTCCACATGCGTCCCCTAATGAAAAATATCTAGCTCTTAAAACTTCCTCTGTCTCATTAGACATTACACTCTACTCTCTTTTCTATGTCTCTAGCAGCTTTCATTTCTTTTCACGAGGAAGGGATTAAAAAAAACCCCTCTCTTAAATTTTAAAATTAAAAGAGAGCAGTCCTGTGTTAATTGGAATCCTGTGTTTCTATAATATTATTTTATAGCTTTGTGTTCAAGCACTTTGATTCAGAAAGCAAAACAGATTCATGAAAGGGTTTTGAAAGAAAAAAAAAATGTTCAGCAAAAGCCCCCAAATCCAGGGGACAATTTTATATGAAAGTCATTTATGCACAAAAAAAGCCTGATTCATACCGTCAGTGCCATTTTATTAGTTCTGCTGCAAAACCAAAATGCCACTAATTTGGTATACGATATTTCTCCACACAGCTGATATGCCCTGGCTGTTTTCGAACAACAAGCTTTTATCTTTCATGGTAATTAGATTTACCCCATTATTTGTAGTTTTCCTCACTCTAAGTATAAAGAGTCTGTGTTATCATGGGAAAGGCCAGCACCGCAATGCAGTCAGCGTCGAGATTTTACTGGTGCGCACTATCATTTTGTGTGGTGCTACCTTCCTATTGCAGTGCTGTCTTGGTTTAGGAATCATTCTTTAATACTTAGAGTGCTGGAGCAATTCTGTTTCTTTTCACTTCCCCCCTTCCTCATCTTCTTGCATGGTGATTTAGCAACAAATTTGTATATAGTCTCATGCCTCTGAAGCTATAAACCGTATTTCCTATAGAAAATTTCGTTGATAAATGTGTAGAATGTAAAGGAGATCTGGCAAAGTCATAAATATCCAAGAAAATTGAATAGCTTTAGAAGGAGTAATAAGCTAGTTATATCGGCACAGATGAAAGGACATTGACTTGGAATTACATTAAGTATGTGGAAAGCATTCCCCTTGTCCTTGTGTAATTTCCCTGCATGGCAACTTGTTCTGTTGACAGTAATTCCGTATATGTCTGTGTCATGGCCCGGTTTGCTTTAGCACTGACAAGCATAAAACCCCATTGCTGAAGTGATGCTTTAACAGTATTGCCATGTGTGCAGGTAACACGGTAGAAATGGATGATACGAGTAAAGAACACTTCTTCCATTTCCTGTTGAGCATGTTTGAGAGTGAGAAACCCTTTTCTTTTGTAGGTCAGAGGAGGCTCTTTCTTACAGTGTTCAAGGGAACTCTGATCCCAGTGGATTAATTTTGTTTGCTCATACAAAGGGTTGTGTTACCAAATACACTAGCATGATTGCTCACATTCACAGATTTCATTAGAGGAACCCCAGTTAATTCCCAACCAGGAAATTGATGCAGAAGCTTGCATTCATCATCCTAATTCAGCAAACTTAGCGCATCCAGGAAAAGAGTAGAACAGAAAGTTGATTATATAACTGCAGGAATCCTGAAACCCAGCAGAATGGTTCAATCGATTTACTCTAATTACTTACAGGAAAAAAAACCCATGACAACAGCCACAATGCAAGACTCCAGCATATTCCAAATTTGCCCCCAGTTAGAAACATTGCAAGAATTCAAAGTTCTTCTATTCTGGCCTAAGCCATGTCCAGGGAGCATGGTTGGCTTCAGGAGCGTTGAGTTTAAAGGTGAAATAAACCCTCCTCCTGCGGGCTCTGAAAGGCCAAATTACAACTCAGCTCTGTGGTAGGCTACTCTATGGGATCGATTCACAGGTGGCACCACAGAAAATTTCCTGGGTTTAATAAACAACTCAGAAATTTCCCAGTGCCGTAACAGCCTGGCCAGATTTAATACAGTTGATGATATGGCCTGGATAGTGCCCCAGGTGCCCTGCATCCCACCTCAGAGATGCGAAAGGAGACTTCACTCTTCCTGTGCAGGCCTTGCACTGACATTGTATCTGATATGCGGATCTCTCTGTATGATATTTTACTAGAAATAAGCCTAAATCCTTTGATTCATGTTAGGGTTATTTAGAAAAATAATGGCAGAGAGAGCTTCCTTGTGTGGTGGAGTTGGGATGTTCATCATCCTTGAACAGCCTGGACACAAGACCAAAGCCATCACTTGAAGTTCAGTTGCAGCACCTGAATACTACAGGGTCTCTAGAGCACGGAGGGACCAGCAGTTAGATCTCCAAACACACAATGATCTACCTAGCAGGATTTTCAAAGCACCTCAGTGCCTAATTCCCATTGATCTCTACAAAAGCTACATGCTTAACTCCTTTTGAAAATCTGGTCCTGGCATGAACTGGTGATACATGCAATAACAAGTGCCCAGACAGACAGGCAGACAGCCCGTCCCACATGGGCTTCTGCTTATGGCACCATCAGGCTGGTTTTTGTTTTACTTAGCAAAACTCTGATTTTTGAGAAATCTGCCCCTCTAAGTTTGCCTTTCATCAGCCTTCTTCTATAAATAATCACACATGTTCTGAATAGTCGGGGTTGTAATCAGTGCCTCTTGGTTTCTGCCGGAGCAGCTGGAATCCAGACAAGGCACATTACAGATGGATCCTGGTCTCTTTTCCCCAGCTTTCTAACACATCACTTGTGCCATTTAAATCCACAAAGCAGCTCGGTTCATATTCAGCCCCACATAAAATAAGCCCACCAGTGTCTGGAGAAGGTTCTTGCTGCCCTCAGCCCGACAGAGCAGATAGCTCGCTGCAGCACTCAGGTGTATCCGCAGCAGAAGCTGAGCTGTGTTTGACCCTCTGGCACCCACCCTGCCTGGTTGAGATGGGTACCTTTGGGCAAGAGAAGGCCGTGGTTATAGCAGTCAGTGGAAAATATGTGCTTGCTGCTTAGTTCTGACATGATTTTGCAACAAGCTGAAGGTAATCTGGCATTAAGTAGTTTGGCAGCATATTTGACAGTAAATATTAAGCACAGATGAACATCAAAGACAGGCTTTTTCTCTGCCCCTGTGGCATAAACTTCGTGTGCCATCACTGGTTCAGCAATGAAGGGCTACTTTCTCCTCTCCTTCAAATTTGTGTGATGACAGTTTAACTCCAGTGATTTCACTAAGGCTCTGTCCACTTCACCCCATGGGGAGGATAAAGGGAAAAAGAATATTTGGAAATGAAGGAGGAGAGTGTTCTGGGGAAGAAGTTCTGCCCCTTCAATCTCTCACTTCTCTCTTCCCTCCCTCCCTCCCTATGAGCCAAGAGAAACGCTCATGTTGTCCTTCCCGAAGTCTTTCAGGCAATGCAAACCAAGTTAGCTCAGGGGGGTGAAATGAGAGGGCTTTCAGTCTGAAAAATGCTCACATGAGCTCCCCTCATAGCAGATCTGAAGGGACAGTGGCTTCCAGGAGGGGGGCGGTGACATGGAGCTGCGTGCGGTGCTTTTGGGTGCAGAGGACACCTTGGAAAAGTAGCTTTTCTTCTGAGCCCCTACGTAGTTCCTCAGCATGACCTACTTGCCCACCGCGTTTCCAAAGGAGTGTCTATAGATAATAAGATGGTATTTTAATGCCAGAATTATAGCATGGGAATGAGACTCTATAGGTTTAGAGAAGAAAGATTTATGCTACCATGGAATGTTCCCATAGAAGGCCTCCATTGTTTTTCAAATTACGAGAAAACATTGACACAGAGATGACATATGGTTGGTACCGGCAACGGCCAGCATCTGCACAGTGACTGCTGCCCGAATTTACAGGTGGGGCTGCTCTGGATGTCCAAGAGACACTTTCCCAGGCTTCAGCCACCATCCAAGCGGATGGTGATGCCGCACTTCTCGCATCGCTACCACTACACTGGGTTGATTAGTTAATCTCATTCCCAAGACTCACAGCTGCCCCACACGAGGTTAGCTCTGGCCCTCCCAGTCCTCGACTCTTACTTAAAATAGTGCTTCAACGGACCCATTAGATTCTAGATTCACAGGACAGCAAAATAATTCCTGCAAGGGCTGTGACCTCCCAGGTGGGCAGTCTGCGTGAACAAACCTGAAACAAAAACCTCTTCAAAAGGGTACCAGGACACAACTGAGAGCGAGATTGCAGGGAGCGGACAAAAGAACAAGGGAAAAAACGTTTAAGCAGGTAATGAAAGAGAGGAATGCAAGACTCTTACTTATTAATAAAGACCAGCTGCTGGTAGGACAGAGAGTGCCGCCTGCTGGCATGCGCAAGGGCTCTCCGAGGCAGGACTCCTGGCTTCTGCTTGTGTCTTTGCCACCAACTTTCTGTTCGACCCCAGAAAATCAATTAGAAGGTGGTTTTCCAAATTAATGTTCCATGGGAATTGGGCACATGACTGCTCCCACTACATCTATAACCTTTTTTTTTTTCTTGAGCCCTCCTTGGAATGAGTATATTAATACTTACCTATCTGGTAGAGCTGCCATGAGGTTAATTTAATATTTGTAAAGTAATTTGATCTGGGGCTAGAGGATGCTGTATAAATGCAATGTATTACCTTCAAGAAGATCCAGGGAAAAGCCTCTCCCAGTCCGGTAAGGTCACAGAACTGTGCCTCTTTTGTGGAAAAATATAAGGCAATCAGGTGAGGTGGAGCACTTTCAAATGACTCTGGTTTTCCTAATGAAAAGAAAAGCAGTCAGCAAAACAGAAGTAGACTGTTGCAAATGAGCAGAGCATTACAATATTCTGCCATATATATATATTTATACATATATATACCTATATATATATATATAAAACCACATAAATATATATAAAACTTTCCTGTTTCTCTTCCTGATCTTAATGAGCAAAGATGACTGGATGCCTAAACACAGCCTTCTTGAGCTCTTTGACTGAGGAGGGCTGTGCTCCACCCTTCTTCCTTTTTTCTCTCCTCATAATTAAGGTTTTTCTTTCCATATCACAGCAAACTTTCCTTTGCCTTTCTAGCACCTGCACAGTCTCGTAGTAAGCCGCAATGCACTTATTCAATCCTACCTTAAATGTCCTGTCTTTTATCTCCCAAGCTCACTATCTGGATA
Organism: Anhinga rufa; assembly: GCA_013400875.1. NCBI lineage: Eukaryota > Metazoa > Chordata > Aves > Suliformes > Anhingidae > Anhinga > Anhinga rufa. The sequence goes on from VZTV01080778.1 coordinate 31,614, forward strand.
AGGTAGTGAAAGGTATGCTCTTCCTTCCTATTTTTCCTATTGTCTTTGTGTTTCTTTTAAAAAAATGCACCGTGAACATGCTGTGTTGAGGTTGCATCTCTTCCTCATTGTCACCAAAGTGCTCCCTAATGCCTGGAAGGGTGAACTTTCCAGTCATTTAGGCAGGAAATACCTCCGTAAGTGCTGTGACCCTGTGTTAACATCGTATCAGTGTTCCTACCCTTCCCCTTGTCCCTGCCCTCCCCTCCAAATCATCTCTCATCCTCACCCCTCCTACCCAGGTAAGGCGAGTCAGGAGGAAACAAAAGTGTCCGTGAATACAGCAGGAGCCCTGTACAGTAATGTGTTTTAATTAAATGTCTATGCTCCATTTTGTAACAAGCAGGTGAGTGCACTTTCTGTGTGGAGTCTTCATGTTTTTGATCCATGATTGCAAAGTTTTACATGGGAACTTTAAGTAATGATATTTTTTTTTCTTAATACAAAAATGTTATGACCTCAAAGCCTCTGGCTGTATAAATCCACAAAATCTACTGAAATTAGTGACGTTGCATTAATGTACACTACAATGAAATCCCACCCTATGTTCCTGTATCTGAATGTAAAGCAAGTCTAGGACCCAGGTCTTTCTTCAACAAAGAAGAAAAGGAATTGAACAGTTACAGAACAGAGGTAATCTGTTACCTTAAAAAAATTCTCAGTTGTGTATTAATCAGAGCAATGAGCTAAATTAATTTGGGATTTTTAAATAGAAATGAACAGTTCCACAATGCACTTAGCTTTCTAAAAATATTGAAGTAGCGCACATCTAGTTAAATACAACAATCTGACAATAAATATGATTGAGTTGGACACAAATACCTTTCTACATGGCTGATTCGACACTACCAGCAGCACAGTGCTGACACCACGCAGCATCATATGTTTGCTGGTTAAACAAACCAAAAAATCAGGTTGAACAAATCAGTTCCTTCCATAGCATTACCCTCCTTTTCAGGTTGTGAGCAATCAGAAATAGCAGCTGTGAGAGGCTGATGAAGAAGGACGGATATGCCAAAATATTTGTCTGGTGAACACTTCATGAAGTCTCTGCCATATAGGGCTCTTGTGGTGTGACAAGAAACACGGTTGCCCTACTGACTTCACTTCTCTGCATGAATTTACAATCTAATATTTCTCTTTTGTTTCCATTGAGGCTTAAAGGCAGCTTCGAGTACAATTGCAAATGGGGAGAAACTTTGAACAGACAAACAGATATTAAAGTTAAGGAAATGTCCACAGTTTAAATAAGACAAGTTTCATCTTCAGTGTAATGCAGCAGCTGGCAGCTGTCCTTGGACCCCTGTTTATAGATCAGTGGATTGTTTAGTGGTAGTTAGTTTGCTCTCATTGTTTAGCGTCAGTAGCACATGCTTGACTTCTTTAAAATTAGGAGAAAAAATTATATTCTCCTTCTTAGATCAAGGAAAGATGGTCACTTGTTGTGCCCTTATGAAGTAATAGTGGTGGATCCTTAGAGGAAGATAAGGGCCAGCACTAGGGAGTGCGATCAGAACCTTCTGTTAACGTTCCACATCTCAGTGGTTTGCATTTCAAAACCCCAGGACTCCTCCTTTTGATCCCAACACATACTGGAGAAGGTTGGATCAAAAGGTAGCAGATAAGCACTAAGGGGATAGGACTGAAGAGAAATCAACCTGCAGAGCCTGGAACCAGGGACTGGCCCAATTGTTTTTTCCAAAGTCTTCCATAGCTGTCATTTACCGCTGGATAGCCTTTTGACTCACCTTTATGCCCAGGAATAAGGACACATTGTATTTAGTGAGTATTTCAGTGGCTAACAGGTTAAGCAACACACTGAGAATAAAAGATTGCCTCTTACCATCCATGGCCTCTTTTGGGAAGATTAGCAATAGCTGAAACATTAAAAGTACATGTTTTTTACTTGGCTAACTGCATGGTGTGCATTTTTCAAAACTAAATTACTCATGCCCTTTTGGCTTTCTTAATAATTAACATCTTTCTGGTTGAAATCCCTTCCCAGTAATCCTGTGTTGTCAAGGGTGAGCCTGATTCACTGCTTAATCTTTCCTACAGCTTTACAATAAACCAGTAAGTCAAAGAAGATGCAGAATTGTTTCTAACTCAGAGGGCAAGTTTCAATAGCAAACATCAGCATGATTAAACCAAGTAGCTCTAACTAGAATTGGAGTGGAGTCTTCTAAACTAAGGCCTAATTAACACTGGTAATGCTTAAAATGAGAAGAGGTGCCTGCTATTAAAGAGGTGCTGATTTTAGAGAGAGCTTCTCCATCCAGAATACCATTGGAGCTGATGGTACATCAGCGTAATTAATTTCTATTGTTGGTTATCCACGCTCGCTCTTTAAAAAAAAACCACATTAACACTGTAGTGAGGCATAAAGACAGCTAGGCTGAAATATAAAGGTGCTGAACAACATTTGAATTCAGGGATGGCTGCAAGGTGACTTCTTCGGGCTGTTCCTGAAGTCTGAGAAGCAATGAGAACCCAGGGTCTGACCACAGCCAGTTCCCTCATTTGTACAGTTATAAGCAATAGGAGCTCTGGCAAGTAACTTTTTAATCTTCACTTTACAGGATGCACCCGATTAAGGGTTTCTGGATTCCCACCATCACAAAGTATCATGGTGGTAGTTTGAGAGCCGAGTGTTTTTCAGGACACTCTACTGTGTTTCTCATGATTTGCAGGGATCAGCTGATGCTTTGCTGCTCCCCTTCAGTCCTACAGAACTTCTGCAGGTCACAGAATCACAGAACGGCAGGGGTTGGNGAACAAGCCCAGGTCTCTCAGCCTTTCCTCCCCAGGGAGATGCTCCATCCCCTGAGCATCCTTGTGGCTCTGCGCTGGCCTTGCTCCTGCAGCTCCCTGTCCTTCTGGCACTGGGGGCCCAGCACTGGACACAGCACCCCAGCTGCGGCCTCCCCAGGGCAGAGCAGAGGGGCAGGATGGCCTCCCTCGCCCTGCTGCCCACACTCCTGTCCATGCAGCCCAGGACACCGCTGCCCTTCTTGGCCCCGAGGGCACGGCGCTGGCTCAGGGGCACTGGCTGCCCACCAGCACTCCCAGGGCCTTCTCAGCAGGTCACTTACTGATTGCTGTTCTCTCAAGCTCCAGGTGTTTGCATCCTCACATGTTGCATTCAGCCATGTCCTACTCCTTTCAGGGCTCAACCACTGCCTATGTGGACTTCCTAGAACATCCATCAGAGCTTTCCTACTGACAATGGAGGAAAGATAATAGCCTTATCTTTTAAGTCCAATTTCAAGTGGCAATGAGGCTTGGCTTGAAGAAAAATCCCATTGAACATTGTTTATAATTGGACTAATTAGAGAAGGCCTTAACTGTACAGATCATTAAAAGCAGATTATTTTACCAACAATCTTAAAATGTCAGGGTAATTTCTTACTCTGGTGACAGTTTCCTTTGACTCTGATACTCTTTTCTTGTCTAGTTCAAAATTAGTCCACTTTTTATATTGTTTCCCTGGTCTGTACTGCCTCTTGCATGGCAGTCCTGACATCTTTGTGAATGTCCCACAGTATCATCGTCTTTCAGCAGCGCTTTCATGTGCTTCAGCTGGAAACTCACGTAAAGGGTTCCGCCGCAGCTCCCCCAAAAAGCCCTATCATGTATTTAATTCTCTTAGTCACCCAAATACAGTTAACAAACACAAACAGGAATAATGGATCATTAGTGACTCTAGCTATGAGAAATCAGAGCTGCAAGATTATGGTGGTGTAAATCTGTGAGGATTAAACCATCCTGCTGTGTTGATATTGAGAAGCACTTTGGAGACAAGATGATCTTTTTGCTTTATTCCCCAGCATGGGGGAAAGGAAGGGATAAAGTGTATTTTGTCTTTTCATCAAGTGCTTTAAGTGCACCGTTTGGTGGAATGGGGAATGCTGTACGTTCCGATCTCTGTAGTGTTAGTGATGGGCAAGTCTTCATGCAGTAAACTAGTTCATTTTGAAATAGTAGTATTTACCGGTCCGTTCTAGGTACACTGGCCTACACATCCATGCTACCTTCTAACTTGCTGAAGCTACGAGTCTTCTGACAGCTGCTGTTTAGTTGTGTTGTTTTCTAATAATGGTTTCCTTTCTCACTAGTTCTAAAAACTCTCTGGTCTCCTACCAAACCCATGACACAGGAGAGGTACAATTTAATCCTCACAGCACTGATACTTTGCTGTACCTTGTAATGTAATGGTTAATATCTGGTATTTTTTATGTTCGTGGGTCTGTGAAGAAGAATTTATCTCATTAGGAAACAGTTCTTCCTGACTCTTGGAAGAGATTTATCTCATTAGGAACCAGAGATGACTCTCTCCTTGACGGGAGGGGTAAATTTGCTTTCTAGACTTAAAAGATGCCAAAACAATGGAGTTTGACATTACAGGTAGGAGTTATCCCATAGATATCTACCGCACAGATGCTGTATCAGCTAGTCATGCTGGGTTTCTGGTTTCCTTAATAGTCAAGGAAGAGAAATAGACACTTTGGGAAGGCATAAGCTCATGAGATTCTCTCTCTCTTCTGTCTCTCATCTCCCGACTGATCCTCTTCCTCTGTCTCCCTGCCTTCTGAGATGCTTGACTTAGTTTCTGTGGGTCCAGATCAAAAAGGTTCAGAGGAAATAATGAAAGTCGATTCTGATAGCCTCAAACACATTTCATACAATGAATTGCACACAAAATTCAAAGACATGGGACTGAAAGGGCTCTCCTCAGTTAGACTCCAGTCTTCTGCTGTCAAGGGCCAACCCTGTTGTGTAAAACTTTATATAAATTCACCGAGCTCTGTGGATAGATCAGTGAGGCTTCTTCCCCTTAATACTCCTACTGGGAGGCTACTCCCAAACTTTATTCCTTTGATCCCAGCAAATGATTTTTTTTTCTTTCTAATTTCCAGCCAGAATTTATTCATGCTTGGTTTATGTCCATTTGTTCTTATGCCAGCATTATTCTCTCTGTTAGCTTAAATAGCTGTTTTCTGTTCTCACTGTTTATCTGTTTCATGCGTTTGTGGAAAACAATCGTAGGCTTCTCAGCCTTTGCTGTGCTAAAGTAGACAAATCAAGCTCTTCTCATTTCCTCAGATGCAGAAGGTGCTCCCATCCTTATTATATCAGCCATTTTCTGCCACTCCAAATTCCCCCTTTCCTAAGCCTGGGAGAGTAGAGCACATGCAGCTCCTACTTTCTACAGTTATATTAGTTTTTCCGCATACTTGCTGGACACTCCTCATGTGAGACATTTGAAGATCATTTGCTTTTGTTAGTCTCAGAGCAAGTGATCAATCACTACAGTATCTTTTCTGTCTAATAATGTTAGATCTTTGCTTTTGAGATTTTTCTTCCAAAGATTATGAAACAGAAAATATAATTGAAACAAAAACAATAAAATGAAATCCCTCTTTTCCCTCTGAATTTTCATCATGTGAAACCTCATAGGCCTAACTTAAACTGCTTCCAGGATTCGGACTTGTTCCTACATGGCTTGAAACCAAACCCAGGAGACTTTTAGTCTTTTGCTCCCAGCAAAAACTTCTAAAACTTATCTTCCTATTGCAGAAAACAAGAGTCTGCTCCAGGAATTAAACACTACTGTTGGGTTAAGAATCTAGTGGTATCCAACCATTCTTCTCTCATCCTTTTACAGTGGTGTCTTCAACTTCTCATCACTCAACTCTTTTTGGTTCTCACTGGACACCTGTCCAGGACAACACCACAGCACCTTTGCAAGGAGTTTCCTGCTCAGCCTCTGCAACTGCAGGACAGAAATGAACTTTTTAGGATCAATTATAAAGAGTCCAAGCAGTAAAAACATGAAGTGTGCTCAATGGTGAGGCACCAGCCAAGCTCTAATGGAGACATGCAGAATACACATGAAGTGAGATTCCTGCAAAGTGGGATTAACTACCTAGCTACATAATTTTAGTAGGTCATTTTAACAAGTAGTACACTTCTTCCACTCTCATTCTCCAAAACAGCTTGTACCGAAAGTAAGTAAAGGGAACAAACAAATAAATTAGCTCTAGCATTGGATAAAAATCAGATTAAAAAGGTTAAAAGTTTGGCACTTTTCTAAGAACTGAAGGCAGGGTATTGAAATGGAGAATTTCAAGTAGCCCTGCCTATAAATAGCTCTTCTGTAGTATATAAATACTAATAGAGTGTATAAATACCAAAATACGCACACACACGAGCATGCTCACACGTACACACATTGTGTGCCCCCCCCAGAATACACACCTTAAAAGACTGAAATACAACAAATATATTTTGTAAATGAAAAATACATTTAAGATCCTTTTAAAAGACTCTTTCTTACCATCTTTGTTTCTTTTTCCGTTTGGTCCCTATAAATCTGTCACTTGTTAGATAAACAGTCCTAGAAAAGACGTTAGGTTCACCATGGAACAATTCTTTAGTAAAGGCGTTTCTGAACGCCGTTTCCCCAGCACAGGACGCACGACGACGTGGTGTGCTCTACATGCTGTCTCAGCGCTTCCTTGGGCAGAGCCTCACGCATCATGCGGTCAACCAGATGTTGCAAGGACTCACACCTCTTCGCCGTCATGTTGTGACCCTTTAGGACAGGACGAGTCTGTGTTGTTCGCACAGTTTCACAAACAAACCTGTCTTGCAAAGCTGAGGGCCTGAAGAAACTCCAACTATGTGGCAGGATTGCGCAGCATACATATAAATAGAGAGGGCCTTAAAACGGGGCTCAGGAGGACTGAATTGTGTTCCTGGTATGATCAGTCCTGCTGTGTGACCTTGACAGTCACTGCAGTCCCTCCTACTTCAGTTTCCTAAGCTGTAAAATGTGGCTTATATATCTGACTGTTTCTCAGTAAAGATTTTTGAGCTCTGCAGGTAAAAAGCCCCCAGAACTGTATAAGCTAAGCAGCCTCCCTCACGCTGCTGCTTCCTGTGGAAATTACTCTGCTGTTTTCGTAGGGAAAAAAAAAAAAAAAAGGATGGAAAGCTCGGTGAGAGGTCATCAGATGAGAAAATCAAATCCCAGTGAGCAGACCGGGAGCTTGGTGTTCATCCTCCCTAAGTTTTATCGCCTATAAAAGAAACACCTGCCTCTGTGCTGGGCTCTCTCTAGTCACTGGGGAGAAATGGGTATTTCCAGAGCATGCTTCAGCTCATCAGTATGGGCATCTAACACACTCGAGGGGATTTATGCCATGGGACAGTCCTTTTCTCTGCTGACTACAGAGAGAGTTGAAGGTATCTCCGTTATAGATGAATTCTAACTGGATGAGGCGAATCCCACCCAAAACAGCTGCAGCAGAGAAACTGGGTGTTCTCCAAATATTTTCTAACATAGCAAGTGCCATCCCTTTCCAGCCAGCTTTGACTGCTTACCAGTCTGAGGTCTCAGTATTGCTGAAAGCCAGCTACTTTATCCCGCTGGGTGTTAGGAACTTTAACCCCACATGTAATTTAGGTAACCCCAAATCTTGGTCTTACAAAGCAAAGGCTTTGAGAGACTCAGAGGGCAGGGCGGGTTTTACAGCCAATAAAGCAGGAAAATCTCATTGCTTCCCCAAAGCTCACCATTCCCTCGATCCAGTTAGTGAGGCTGTGCTGTGAGGACCTCCTGGGAGATAGCAGCCCACTGAGTGATCACCACCGTCCCAGTACCAAACTGGGGCAGTTCACTCCAGGTGGGAATACACCAAATGGGAGCGGAGAAATAAACTGAAGGCAAAAGGAAAAAGCTGTTTAATTAGCCCCTTTCCAGGCTACGTTGCCTTGTCTTTCCAGTGCATTTGAACGTGTGGCTGTTTGCCTTGCAGAGGGATGCCCTGGCTTGTGTAACGGCAATGGCAGATGCACTCTGGACATGAACGGCTGGCACTGTGTCTGCCAGCTGGGCTGGAGAGGAGCGGGCTGCGATACTTCCATGGAGACGGCATGCGGCGATGGGAAAGACAACGACGGAGGTAGGATATGAGCACATGTGATATGTCAGGCTTCGTAGAGCCTATAAACCTTGCCCAGTGAACAGTCAGCTGGGCTTGATTCTGCAGGGCAGATTGTTTTTTGACAGCTGGTAGAGAACAGACAGCAAAGTCTGCCAGGCTGACTCAGCCAGAGTGGATTTGAATTCAGAAGAAATGGATTTGGACTTGGGGTGCCAGGGCTGAAGAGGGAGGTTTGTTTATCCTCAAATCAAGTCCATATTCCAGAAAGCAGGCAGAGGCTATGCACTCATCCTACCACTCCACCCCAGCCGGGTGGCTCAGCAGTGACACGATGGGACCACCTCAGACAGAGAACGCCCCTGGCTCTTCGAACTTTGGCCTCGCTCCCTGAGGTTTTCATCAAGGCTCTCTGGTAGGTCACTACTGACTTGGGATGGATGTTTTGCAGAAACTTAGTGGCTTCGGTGACTGATCCCCATGCCCACAAGCCATCCAATCCCTCTCAAACCATGTTTTATTGATTACAGTTCCATATGTAATGATGTCAGGCATGTGAATAATAGCCCTGCGTAATGCAAACTTAATATTCAGAGTTATCTCATTACAAAGGAAACCCTGGTGCAGTGTGAAGGTTTGAATTAGAGGGCAGGAGATGAGATATTAAATTTAAGGCATAAGGGAGACTGCATAATTTGTTTTGTTGTCACTCAGCAAAAGGCTTTGTAAACCACAAGTCTGGGCCAGGACCCAGACTGTGAAGTGGAGACTGCATTTTGCAAGCCTCTGTTTTATCATATTCACAAGAACAGTACAGTTGGAAAAAAAAAAAAGATAAAAATAGCCAAGCCAAGACTGTGATTATCTGCTTCACAGCAACTGGGATTCTGATTGAATATTTAAAATACCTCTGCACATCTGGCATGGCAAATGGACCAAATTATCCCTCTAGAAAGATGGAAAAAAATTGGAGAACCATACAAAGAGTACACACTATAAAACAAAGGTCGCTTTTTGCCTCACATGAAGCTGAATATCACTGTACTCATCTTTCCTGTTTACAGCTGACACAGGGCAGTAATAAAGTTCATCACATCAGATGTGTAAAAATATGTTAAATAGAGCCAAGGATAATCCCAGTTTCCATGGAAAAAATAACCAACAAAACCCTGTGAAGTTTTTAGAAAGAGAGAGGGGAGAAGGAGTAATCCAGCCTAGCATACAAGGTAGCCCACATCTATATAACATCAAAGACCATGGCCAGACTCTGAGCAGGTTGGTGGAACACCGTCTCCTCGTATCTCCTGGTTCAAGGTGCTAACCTTGTAACTGGGCTACCTTCACCTTGAAACAAGCTGTTTGTCGCCTTGCTAGCCTGCAGGACAGCGGATGTAGACAGGAGAGACAAAAGGCATCAACATGTTTACAAGTTAGTGCACGTCAGCTGCTAACTTGCATTTGGTGAGCTGTGCGGAGCAGTGGTGTACACAGCTAGAGCAGAGCAACTGATAGGTTGTAACATATTGCCGTGTGACAGCTTATTCATGTGTCAGAGCCCACAAACGAGCATTGACTTTACTCTTGGTACACTAAGAAAAATTACATGTACGTGGGTGTTCATTACAGTTTACAAATAATCCATGTCATACACTATGCTATTCCTTTGATTTTGCTTCATTATTGCTAAGGACTCTCCTCAGCTGGAAAGTGGAATGTATATATGTTTACCTTCTCAAGTTGATTTTTATACATGGATCATCTGTGTTATATTTGTGGACTCAGATCTAGAATTTCAGCCTCTGAGATGCAGGGGCACCAGCAGTGGTGAGGCACTTCTACTTTGAAGCCGAGTTCCTTGTTTAGCACAGGGATTTGAATATGGTTACATGGACTGGTAAAGGCTGATTCTGGACCTGTTTCCTAGTTGTTATGCTGATCCCTGTGGCAAAACAGCTGGAGACATTTGAAGAACATCCATAGAGTAATTTAGGTTGGAAGGAACCTCCAGCAGTTGTCTAGTTCAGCCTCCTGCTCAAAGCAGGTCTAATTATATCATGTTGCTCAGGACTGAGTCCAGTCAACTCTTGAACACCTCCAAGGGTGGAGATTCCACCTCTCTGGGCAACCTGCTCCAGTATATGACTATCCTTATACTAAACATTTTTCTCCTAATATCTAATCATAATTTTCCATATTCCAACTTAATGCCTGTTGCCTTATGTCCAGCACCATCTGATACATCCTAAAGTACCCCAGCTGGCTTCTGGCTTCCCCTTCACAATAACTTGGATCTCTAGTAGAGCATATATATGTTTCACGTGTGACAGCTGCCTTTCGATTACCCAGATATCCAAAGGCAAGTCAAATGACACCAGGCATCTGTGTTTAGGAAGCAGAATTGAGCCCATATTCAATGCAGCCACTTTGTCACCACAAACATTATACCTTGGGAAACTGCTGCGCTTCGAAGAGCGCTGAAGAGATGTAGGCCTGAACGGCCTCTTTGAAAGAGCGTGTAGTATGTGTATGAACACCATGGCTTCTACATCTTGTGGGGTCCTATCACGGTCTCTGGAGTGACACATGCTCAGGGCTGGAGAAAGGTGGTTTATTTGACTGGTCACTGTAAAGGATTTCAGGGCTATCGCTGAGTTTGTCTTATTATGCACATGAATGTAGGCAATGGAGATGGGAGACCTTTCATGATGCTTTAGAAGTCAAACGTCTGAGCTAGTCACCCTGGGTACCATCAGCGGAGCGAAATGGATTTAGGGCATCATTTCTCTGAGCTATTTCAGATATCGCCTCACAGGTGCCTCCTTTTGGTTGGTGACCGCTGCCCGTCGGGTCGCTGTCTGCTCAGAGCAGCACCTCTCAAAGCTGAGACACCGCAGTGGGGTCATTCATGCTCTGGGGCCGGGGGCCTTCACCCTGGCTGAGCTCATCGGAAGCTGGTTCCCATGCTGTGGTATCATGTGTCTGCTAATCAAGATCCCTGCAGCCGGAAATTCCTCGGGATAATGGAAGCTGAAGTCAGAATCTTTTTCATCAGATCCCAGCCTAATCATACCCTGAGGGAGATGGGTACCAAATTACAGGGCGTGTTTGCCTCTTCTGTCTGGAGGCTGTTCAGATAAACAATAACAAGCTAAGCAGAAGCCACTCAGAGAGAGACTCAGTGAAATGTAATCTCGGTTCAGGTTAGAAAAAAGGTGTCTTGGAGCTCAGTCCCCTCTCCACACACAAGTGTCATTTGTCAAAGCTAGCACTTAGGTTTCACACCCAGGTCCACTTTATTTACACTTTTAAACGCATAGCCCATCAACTTGAAAGGAGTTGTAGCAAGTAACTGAAAGCAGGCGATCATCCAGTATCAGTCAAGGGAAAACAGTGCAGTGACGGAGCTTTAACAATCTGGGTAAGAGGCTAGGGTTTTGCACATTTGACCTAAGATCCTACCTGCATTATTACTAATGGGAGGTATTTCCTTAAAACAAGCTGAGAAAAGTGGTTCTTGCCTCTCTTTGGCAGAAAATAACCTCTCTAATTCATGGCTGCAAACACTCACTACCTGAGAGTAGTCCTGTCTGACCCTACACTGAGTGCTCTCTCATGTGCTTGAAGAATAAGAAGTTTGAAGGTTTAAAAGACCAAGGAAATTATCTTCTGTGACAAGTCCTAGAAGTGGAGTTAATGGTATTTGACAAAGCCTTGAGAACAGGCTGATATGCCATAGGCTAAATATGGGCTCCATTGCATTTGTAGACTCCTCCATCAGGATCAGAGTGTACAGGAAAAATGGAGGCGAAGAGGAGAGGATATTCTTCACGATCTCACAGATATGCTATTTGGCAGCAAAGCTGTGTTAATCATCTTTGCTCTGGAGAAATCATCTATCTGTATGACTGCCTCTATACGGAGAGCCAGAGAGTTGGCCAATTCACCCTATCATTGTCTGGATACACCCCACTGTCCTGAAACCATGATTACAGATATTAAACTAAACTGCGCTTTTGGTCGAAAAGTTCTGCCTGATCAACACAGTAGCTTCACTTGAGGGCCTTTGTTGTTGTTTTGGGCTTTTCCAGAGTAGTGAAGTCTTCCAGATAGGGTAAAGCTTGCTGGTTCTCTGGGAAGTGGAACTAACCGCATCCTTCATTTCCTACTTTGAACGATTCCGGTTGCTAAACAGCTGCTGAACTCTGCCCAAAGTGAATCTACTTTACTTGGAAAGGCAAGAGCCTTTCTCAGATGAAAAATATGTCTGTAATATAAATGTTCCTAGTATTATCTAACCCTCCATATTCATTACAGGTTGATGTTCAGTTGTCTGCCATTCTCTTCCCAATTTAAACACTTCCAAAGGCTTGTGTTAGTGATTACTGCAGGATAATTTAAATAGATAGACAGATGGGTAGAAAGACAGAGAGATAGATAATCTTCCCAGTCGAATAATGCTGGCTTATCCTAACATATATTGCACACCATTACACAGAAGTATGGCAATTTCATTTTTCTTACATGTCACCTGGTCAATGATCTCCCTTTGGAAGCGAAGAAAATAAACCAGCCTCTTCTCTTTTTCAGCCAGAATTGTAGTAGTGAAGCTTCTGCCCCTCAGTTTCTGTCTCGTTCGTGACAGATACATACAGTGCATTTAGCCTAGCATGAACACAGAGTTCCAGTGTAGACATGGCCCCGTTTCGCCTTTGCAAGTTCATTCTGCGCTCCACCAGAGCTCCCAGTGGGTGCAATCATTATGCTAGCCTTCCCTCTATCCTACTGGACCAGAGCAACTAAAACTTGCCTTAGTCTTCAAACCCTGGAGAAGTGAGCAGGTCAGAGCCACCAAGCCACTGCACACGGGATGTTTGCCTCTCTGAGCAGCCTTGAGTATTAGTTAGTGCTGCCACTAGAAACCAGCTCTTACTTCAGGGACGATGTAATTTGGGAATGGGTTCTCTGAGGCAAATCAGTGCTGTTTGTTTAACTGCACCGTAGCCCATTGGTGCAAGTCCACAGAGTTCATGTCTTCCTTGCCCCGTTCAAGGGTCAGGTGGTGCTTGTAGTAAGGTGGAGACTTGCCTAATGCTTTGGGACAGCAGCATTTCAGATTCTTTGGCAAGAGAAATTTTGGCTCTGCACACCAGCCTTCTTAACACCCATGTGTCCGCCATCTGTCCACCACATGCCAAATAACGCGTTAGGGAGCTGGCAGGAGTCTGATTGCTCTTTGCCAGTGCGTAGGGTTACACCTGAAGGTAGCAGCAGGGTTGTAAAAGGAATTGTAAAGAATCCAGGAGCACCCCAACACGCAAACCTTTGTCTTTGCAAATGCTTGAACTACCGGCAAGGTGATGGGGTGCTTTCAGATTTCTTTTTTCTTTTTGCACACGATTATGAACCTCTACTTCATGCCTGCAAGGCTTTTATAGCACAAGAAGATTGTCTCCTGGGCATGGTGTGGGAGCTGTCTGCTTCCTTGAAACCATAAAAAATGATGCATTAATGTGCTAGCTACATTTATGAAGGGAAGCGTTGAGATCTGAACGCACCTGGGAAAACAGCCATCATAAATTAGCATTTACCATCACAGATAGATCCAGTCAAACAACAGGGTCATCTTGGAGGAACCACAAAGCACTGCTAAAAAGATGAGAAAGTCTGTTGTACCTGAAAAGATTGGCTAGCTGGTATAATTTGTTATAAATCACCCAGCTTCTCTTCCTCTGTTTTATGATGACTGTTAATCAACCTTTCCTCAAGTAAGAGAACAAAATGACCAGTTCACATTTTCAGGTTTCAGCTCTTTGCTGATTCTGTGTTGGACGGTAACACTTGAGTATCACCCGCTGCCGGTTGTTAACACTGGGGCTGTCAGGAGGGTGGTGTGAGCCCAGGCATTACAGCATCCAGAAGCAGGTGTTGGTTGTGCCATTACCGAGGATGATGTGCTGTGAACGGAGGGTCTAGCAGTGGCTGTGGGTTGCCTTGACAGCTTGGGAGAGTTCCTGGTACTTTTTACTAGTCCTTAATGAAATGCATTTGATTAATAGATTCGGAAAGAAACCATGGAAGTCTCCTCTGTGTTGAAAAAAATGTGCCATTGTCTGCTGAAATGAGGGAAGCTACTGATGGGAAGGAGGCATTGCTGGTATATAAGGTGTAGCAAAAAGTGACATGAACCATCTTCAGAAAAGACAGGCTTGGACACACATTTCACAAAGCATTTCTGCACCTGAACAGATGCTTGAACAGTGTTTGGGCACCAATGCTCAAAGGAGAAATTCAGGTAAACTCTGCCAGGCCTGCTGTCGCACCTGAGGCAAACTCTTGCCTCCTCTTTGGGGCAGAAAGTCCCCTTAAAACCTAGGGGTTTGCCTGAGTGTGCCTAGGGTACATAGAGGGCATGGCCACTTTCCTCTTGATCAGGATTTGAGAAACACACCTATATCTGAGTTATCTGAGATGACTTTCCAAGCTGTGCTCAGGTGATTGCTTGAATTGCCTTGGATTCAGTCAACAGAATATGTTAGGGTGAACTTTTCAGCAGTAGCTTAACACTTGCAGCACTTGCCAGGAAAGTGAGAGACCTTGGTGACAAGGATGTCTCAGCTGCTGAGGGTGTAAACCCATTGCTCCCACGAAAAATTTTTAAGCTCTGAGTCCCTTTTACTCAGAGGAATCACTTTTGAGAGGTGCTTTGGCTCCTGAAGGAGGTACGGTATTGCATGACCATTGATCAGGTTAAACAACCTACACTTACTGCACTGTCTGAATGCCAGTCTCTCTGCTGCTGGGAAGGGCCCTCACACACATGCCTTGCTCAGCTTCATCAATATCACTCCAAACATAGATTGCCTGGCTTCTGTGCTGCTTTGCTGGTCGTGCAATGTTTAAGTCCCTTTTTTAAAAGCCTGCCTGGAGAAAAGATGAAACCCATAAAGCCAGCTGCATCAACGGTATCCTCCAGAGCAATGATGAGATGGGGGATGCTGTGAACTTGTAGACTCTAAACACATTATTACAGCTCTGGTTTATGCCCAGCTAGTGGTGATTATCATGTGTTTTCTGTCATTTCCTCCTCCTTCTTCCATTCTTTTTCTTTGCAGACGTTTTGTTAAACAAGAATGTAGCTCTGGATTAGGAGGGACTTTCTGCAGAGTATTTCTGTAGTGACTAGCTCTGCAGAGCTCTGCTTCTGCAGTAGAGCCCAAGGAGTGCTGTAATTCAAATACATGATTACTATTACATATGACTATATTATTTCGAACTTGTAAACATATGCTGAGCACTTAGAGAAAGATGTGAGGGCAATTCCTTTCCCAGGCAGCCGGCAACCTAATTTAGCCAGGATGCAACCAGTGAGAACCTTATTCAGGCAAAATCAAAACAGAGCAGGTAGGATAGAAAGAGCGAAGAGAGCATTAAGAGCTAACATGATCACAGGGGGTTGACAGTCACATTGCTATTGTTCCTTACATTTGTGTTTGGTTTCCCTTTGATTCCCTACAGTGGGGCCAAAAGCTACAACTCTTCTGTTGAATAGGTAAAATTGTTATCTGCAAAGCACTGGAGTAAAACCTATTTATTCCCCAAATCCAATCGAAGTAAATTGAGTGTCAGTCCTCAACCCAGGGCAGAACATCATTACTGCTGCACAGCTTCCTCAGCACAAGCATTCGCATGACCAAAAACTTGTGTTTTGTGCAGAAGTACTGAGCCATTCCTTTAGTCTCTGTGTCACCACAGTTTCGACTACAGCTGGAAGGGTGAAATCTGGCTTGCTCAAGGGTAAGACTAATGCTTTGATATCTTTACCTCTGAGCAACTGTATTTTAAACCCTCCCCATCCAAATTCTCCCAGTAATACATCCAAAAGCATCACAGGACAAGACAGTCTCCCCACAAGAAATGATAAAGCTGCCTGGTGAGTGGCACAGAAAGGAAAGTGAAAGATAAGAACTGGATGAGGTGAGAGAACCAATTATTTGTATAATCAGTGCATTTTATGCTTTCATTGGCAATGAAAATACTCCTGAAAGGCAATGGGGTTTTATTGTTGTTTTTCTTTCTAGTTTTGCTTTGCCTAGTACAGTTTCTCACAGAGGCTCTTCCCACTGCAGTCAGTGGCAAAAAATCTCATGATCTTCAGCAGGAGCAATCCTTGAGTTTTCTCCTGGAAATGCTCTCCCATATTTACCCTAATAAAGCTCCTTAGGCTCACCTCCTCCTGACTGCCTGTGTGTCCAGGGCTCCCGATCTGCAGGACGGTCCACAGGATGCTCTCTGCCTACAAACAGGTCCATCCCTACCTATGGTCTGCCTGTTCCAGCCCAACACTTGACATGCAGCACCTGTCAGAGTCTGCTTAAACACATAATAACACTTCTGGCTGAAGGTTATTTGCATTCGGTTGTTGATGTTAGCATGACGGATTTTTGTTGCAGCATCCATAACTCTGTAGAAATGCTCAATTATTCAATCTTAGCGAGCTAAGACGCTGCCCATTAAATCAGCCAACACAATTGTGGGGCCATGAAAAGTCACAGCTAATTTGAAATTTTATTAGCTCTCCGCTGATCTTGTTTACTGCAGAAGCAGTCTCTCAAAACCAGCCCTTTGCTTCTGTACAAAACTCTAATCCTTGACACCTTGTTGGTGCTGCGTGGTGGTGGCTGAGGGACTTGGAAGCTAGACTGCATGCAGCTTGAAAGAGGAATGAGACTGCTGCGGGATTTGTGAGCGCTTTGCAGCCACCAAGTGCAGCAGCAACCCAAGGAATGCAGAGACAGTAGCCCCATTGCTGCTGAAGTGTAATCATTTTGCAGGATAGTAGTGGCTGTGGATGTGACAATTAGTTTTTGTTCTGGGGAGGGAATATGTCACGCTAATCTCATCATAGTTTGGAAGTAAGCCAAAAGGTCTGCCTCTCCTAGTACGCAGTGGTGTTCAGTAGGCACACAGGTTTTCCTGTCAGTTAGTGGCTGGTTGCGGTGCCTTAAGATCGTAATCAATTCCTGGCAAAGGAGGATTTCAGGGAAGCCAGAGAGCCTGGATGTGAAGGCTTACAGTCAAGGAAGAGTCACAAAACCCCTTTAGTTACTCAGCGCCTGCCCCGTCCTGCGTGCTTGGGAGGAAAGGAGCATGCCCCGGTTAGCCAACCGCCTGGCAGATGTGGTGCTTACCGTACCTACTTTGTTTCTATCATAACACACCTGGAACAGGTTTGGTTTATTTGTTGTTTTCTTGAGAAGAAAATCACTTTTGGCTTGGGTCCTGCAACTCCTTGTGTGGTAAATACCAGAGAGCATGAGATAGCGCTCCTTTAGCCCACCTGAAGCTCCAATGGCACAGTAAGCAAGGCAGCCCTGAATCCTCCGCACTGACCACAGCAGCTCCAGATTTTCAAAGCCTCTGGTTGGTTTGGGTGGCTGTATCGTTTTGCGTGCTATTTAAACGTCATAAAGGGCACGACTTTCAGAAAGTGATAGGTCCCAAGCAGTGTTAGAAATCCAAGTCATCTTAAATTTGGCGTCCAGGTGACTCTTTGTGGAAGGCA
This sequence comes from Anhinga rufa, assembly GCA_013400875.1. Classification (NCBI taxonomy): domain Eukaryota; kingdom Metazoa; phylum Chordata; class Aves; order Suliformes; family Anhingidae; genus Anhinga; species Anhinga rufa. The sequence goes on from VZTV01080778.1 coordinate 49,161, forward strand.
GTTATGATATGGAGTATGTCGTGAAGCTCCTGAATAAGGTCAGCATTCAGATCTATCGTCATTGTCTCCTGTGGCTGTCCCAGTTGCTGCAGTGAGAGTGTTTAAAGTCAGTTATTACCAGGTGTTTTCCAGCTGGCATTAAGCAAGTGCCATGCTTGTTAGGCCAAGGTCCTGCTCCAAGAAGAGATAGCTTTAGAGTTTAATCCCTTCCATGAAGCAATGCTTGCATGGAGAACAGGCTGAAAATACATTGCAGATACAAATCTTTAATGAGAATTGTGGTTATTTCATTGGGTTGTGCTGGCTCTTCAGATGTTTTGTGAACAGAAAATAAAAAGACAGTCTCTGCTCCCAAAGAATTTACGGTCTAAGGTGGTATTTGGAAAAGCTCACTAATGGGATTGCTGGATTTGCAATCTTTAAATGAGATAGAGCATCTTTCTAAAAACAGTGTTCCAACCCCACCTACAAGAGATGAGCTAGATGCAGTAATCTCAAAGTAAAACTTGCTGTCTGGTGATATAGAGAGTGCAGATTATCTGATCAAAATGGACTTGGTCCTCTAAAAAACAATGTTAGCTGAATATATTGGAGCTGCTTTATTGTAAATGAACGTTTTTTGCTGAGCCCTGATGATTCTCCTTCATGTCTGTCCCTCTCTGAAGGGAATGAGGCAGGGCTCACAAGGTGACCTCCAGAGGTCCCATTCCAGTCTTACTTATTCTATAATTACATGTTTCTTAGTTGAAGATGTAACCCATTGATCACATTATTTACCAGATGTGGCAATGCCTTGCCAATAGCTCCCTTTGCACAGAGGCAGTGATTTGATTCACCCCGTAGTAACTCTGAGATCACAAAAGGTATTTATTTCATGGCTTTACACAAAGGAGGTCTGGCAAAAGTTGTCTTTTGGGCAGGACTGCCAGCCTAGGTGTTAAAGGCACCTGTGTGTATATAGGATGCATAAAATGTCTCAAAGATGTAAAGACTTGTATTACAAAGAAATACTGAGGAACACAAGAGGTGGCTTAAAATCTGACTGAGTGACAGACCTCCAAATGAATTTGTTAAATGAAAGGCATCCATGATTGAAGCTTTTTCTTGAGGGGTCCCTTGGGAGTGGTTGTTGGATCCGACCCTATTCAGCATTTTCATCATTGTCTTAGAATGTAGTTTAAATCTCTCCTGGTAAAATCTTCAGGTCACCTAAAGCTTGGTATGGTGGTAAATAGCGTACCCAGACCCAGATCATTTTGATACAGAGTGATCTGACTCACATCGCTACGAGGTCGTAATCAAACAAAATGTGTCTTAATGCAGCAAAATGCAAGATAATACCCCCGGGAACAAAGAAAGCATGTTGTACTTATGGGTTGGGAGACTCTTGAAAAGCAATGACTCAGAACAGGATTTAGAGGTCACTGGCGATAATTGTCTCAACATGAGTTCTCAATGCAAGGCTATTGCTAAAGGACTAGTGCGAACCTTAGAAGTGTAAAACCCCAAAAGTTGGGAAGTGGTCTCTCTTCGGTACCCAGTATTGCTGCCACAGTTCTGTCTCCAGAGTTGGTGCCCACACATAACAAAAGATGTGAAATTACTGGAAAGACATCAAAGGATGCCACACACACAAAAAAATCCAGCCGCTGGAAAACAAACCTTAGGATGGGAAGTTTAATCTTCCTCAACTGTTCAGAGAAAAGGTTTCAAATGGATTGTTGCTCTGTGTGGAGGGACTTGCACATGGAAAAGACATCAAAGCATCCAGGGCAGAAGGAAATAATGGTAACCTTGCAGACAAAGGCAAAACAAGTTCCAGTGGTGGGATATCGGAGTTGTTAGAAAAATTTAACCTTGAAATAAGATGCAGTTTCCTAGCAGTAAGTAAGCATTTGAATAGCTTACCAGAGGAAGTGATGGACTCACTGTAATCAACTGTCTTTGATATATGAGATTTCTTTCTAAAAGACAGGCTTTAATGCAGTTCTGGGGGGAAAAAAAATGAACAGCCTATGTATATAAAAGGCCAGACAAGCTGATCATAGTAGCCTCTTTGACCTTAAAGCATATGAATTGCTGTAATCCCTCTACACAGGACTTTCAAACTTGCATGGAGATAATTCAGCAACACATTTCTCTCTGGTCTGAAGTGCCGTGCTCATGTTATGGCTATATGTAGAATAAAGGAGCTGCCACTTTTTAAAACCAAGAGCTGTATAAACATGGCCATAGCTGAGACCTTACTGTCCTGCGTCTCTGTGCTCTGGGAGCTATCGGAGTTAGGAATCCACGCACGGATCATGGAACTCTGTGCCTTTGCTGCTGCAAAACTTGGGGTGCAGAAGCCACTAGGTCCCATGTTCACCTCCCTCTGTTCTCTTTGAAAATTTTTTAGTGAGTTCTAAGGAAAATTCACCTTGCTGCTTTATTCATTTCAAAGGGGTTTTGTATTATTACTTCATATTGTTTTGTGAGATCATACCTTGCTATATTTTCCTTTGCTGCTGCTGCTGGCTTCCCACATTAGTTTTTGTCTATTTGGACCATTAAAACATGAGTTTTATTTCACTATGATTTTATTTTCTATTAATCCATGCAGGTCCCTGAATGCCTTTTTCTTCCTGGGTAGGGAGTATCTTGCAAATGTCAGTATCCTCACTCTTCCGATGGATCCAGCGAGAGATCTCAGGGAATGAGAAGTCATAGCTCTGTGTGTACAGCTTCATTATATCTCCTTGCGATTCACTGTAGGGCACCTCTTGGATCACTTGTGGACCACGCAGTAAAAAAACCACAAGAAAACAGTATTCAGATTGAGCCATCACTATTTATGATTTAGTTTGTAGCTTAACTCTTGCTCTTCTCCGTGGCTCAGACAAAAACGTCCTTTACATTTTCTAAGTGCAAGAAATGCTTTGCCCTGAGGCTGCTGTTGATATTGGAGGGAGTTGAGTAGCTAAACCCCATTTCAGCTCTTGAGGAACTTAATGACTTTAAGATGTCAGTGACAAACCTCTCCGGTGTAATTACCCCCAACTTATTCCATACAGGCCTGAGACACATTAGTTGAAAGGCTTATCTGCAGATGAGGCCTCAGCATTTCCACCTGTACAAAACATTGTCTGTACATCTCTTCTTCAAACATTTATCTAGTTTCCTGCAAAAACAACATTTCTTTGCTATGTTGCGGCTTCAGGGCCCAAAACACATTTCTGATGCCTGGAATAAAGACAGGGTAATGAAGAGGTATGGTACAGCTGGTTTGCCATCCTCTCAGCAGAGCGTCTGTAGCCTTAGAAAACATTATTAATGTGTGGGAGAAAATGACAACATTTTATCTTGCTTGAAACTGTAGTCGATATAGTAACAAGGCTGGTTTGTTGTTTCTTTTCCATCGTTTTTTTCTTCTGTCAGGTGGCTCTGGATAAGCATATTACATCCATGCAGGTCTTTACTCTGTGAACGGTCTCTCAAACTCCATCTGAGATTTGACCTTCCAGAATACTACTGGCCTAATCGTCTGCAGCAAGTCATTTTTTTTAATGGGCAAATAAAATGTAATTAGTTCTTTTTTCATTATCACTAGTCATCAAGAGAAAAGGCAGATGGGTAGGTTTTGTGCCCGAGCTGATAAATTTTTGTGGCAATTTTGCAAGGAGTTATAAAGATGTAGAGATATCAGAACAGACAGAGGTAAGGATAATGGATGGGATTTTTAAAAGCACTTCTGCTAATCTAACACTGCTCCCATTATCGTTAATGGCAGGTGCAGAGCACTTGTGAAAATGACTCATTGTGTGTGCGCGCGTGTCTACGTGGAGCAGATACTCATGGCACTTTGACTCACACGTAGACTGGAAGTTCTGGGAATGCTGAGCAGGCTTTCTGTTCAGTTTTCTGTGTACAGGTAACCACATGAAATGATGTTGCCAGTAACATTTTATGGCGCTAAAATCTTCCAAGAACGGAACAGGTAAAACTCAACAGAATCCAAGTCCATGACGTGTAAGCCATCATAAGTACTAGAGCAAAAATAACAGATCAGATTAACAGATCAGATTCCTGTCCTATTTATATTACAGTAAATTCAAAGTAATGCCAATAACATTAGTGGAGGGACTTCTAATTCATACTGGTATAACTGGGATGAAACTGAAGCTTACAATCTGTAATAATGACAAACTGTCTTGGTTTAATTTACTGTTTCTTTGAAATAAAAAATGCATTATCCTGACAACTCCGAATCTCATCCCACTCCAGGCGAGACCTACCTCCCAGGACAGTGTTGCTCTCCAAGCACATTCATTTCTTGCCTCTATGCTTAAATCGTTGGTAGGATGCAAGCAGTAAAGGCGGTTTCTCTGATATATAGAGCTCCCACCAACTACACTGAGGCCAACCACTCATTTCACATAGGTCTTTGAACAGCCATCACATGGTAACAATTTTCATTCACTATCAAACTGTCTTGCTTGAACTGATGAGTTGGAAGCGAAGGGCTCCATATCCCATTACCCCAGAACAAAAACATCCAGTTCCCTTATCTGATTTAAAGATCTATCTCTACTACATGCTAACAACTTCTATTTCTAAATGTGATGCTTCGTCAAACCTCTTCTGAGTTTTTTTTATATTTCCTTTCCTGTCACCGCTTTTTACTTAGCTGTTTGCAATGAACAGTGGCATCTCAAAACGAACTGGGGAATGCTGCTATGGTGGTGGGAGGGGAAGTAGTACTGTCTGCGCATTTGATGACTTGACAGATATGCAAACCCTCATTTTACTAGATCACACTTGGCAAGATTTTCTCATGTGTGTTCACTGCTGTTATTGTTGTTATTATTAATTTAGTGGTGCTGAAAGTACAGGATTTATATCCTGAGAGTTTGAGGTCATCTGTTACTCTGTGTCTGCATGGAATATGTGTGACAAAGGGCAAAAGAGACCGAACCTTCCCAGCAATATCTCCCTTACTTTCTCATCTATCTAGCCAGAATCTTTAGTGGGTTGCCTGTATAGATCTCTCTATAGCCATGGTAGATACCTTTATTCACTCTTTATTCATTCATGGTAGGCTTTATTCACTCTTTAGTCCTGCTGAAAGTGACCCTGATAGCTTTGGTATGAGGCAATGTGCCTGTGATTTGCGCAGGGAACAGGATCATGTACAAAAGTCATTTGCATATTGACAGGAAAAAAAACTCCCTTTTGGGGCTCTGGAGTTAGATCTGAGTGACTGAGATGTGAAATGGCATATCCCAGAATTCACCTCGATGCTTTTTTTTTGGGGTCTAATCTCATATGTATGTTTGTTTTCATATATTACTTATTAATACATATTAATGTTATATATTAATGCATATTTGAGGTTCTTTATTGGGTCTTTAAGAGAACATGCCTTACTCTGTGAAGGTGTAAATTCACATTTCTCTGCTGTGTGCATTGGAAAGGGTTCTTGCACCCTGAAGTCTACAACACTCTGTGTTACCGTCGCTCTAAAATCTTCCTTACCCTTTTGCAGATGGCCTGGTGGATTGCATGGACCCAGACTGCTGCTTGCAGCCACTGTGCCACGTCAATGCCCTGTGCCTGGGCTCCCCGGACCCCCTGGATATCATCCAGGAGACACAAGCCCCCATCTCCCAGCAGAGCTTGCATTCGTTCTACGATCGAATCAAGTTCCTGATCGGCAAGGACAGCACTCACGTCATTCCAGGAGACAATCCTTTTGAAGGAGGGTAAGTGAATTTTGGTTTTGATTCAGTAAGAGGTGAAGTGTGAGCCACCTGGCCACTCTAAGACATGGAATGGCAGCAAGATGCAGAATACAGAAGTTGTCTAAGGGAAGCAGATATCTGAAGAATTTTGTGGCTGATATAATTCTGCTGACTGTCTCCTCATCTGCAGTGTCCTGCCTGCCAGTAAGACAAGATGCTTCTCTCCCAGTGCGAAGGGGCAGTTGTGTCTTTCCTGCTTTCTCTTATTTCAAGGAGTGAAAGCCATCTGTTCAGCAGGGCTCTTCTAGTTCAAGTGACTGATATTTTCCAGAAGTATCTCGTAAACAGCAATGGCAGACCTTCTTCCACTGACAGAGCCAAAACAGAGGGAAACTAGAATAATATTTACTATCTATAGTGTGACTATTAGACCCCAAAAGAACTGTGTTCAGCTCTGGGGCCCTCAACATAAGAAGGACATGGGCCTGTTGGAATGGGTCCAGAGGAGGCCACGAAGATGATCCGAGGGCTAGAGCACCTCTGCTGTGAGGACAGGCTGAGAGAGTTGGGGTTGTTCAGCCTGGAGAAGAGGAGGCTGCGGGGAGACCTTATTGTGGCCTTCCAGTACCTGAAGGGGACCTACAAGAAAGCTGGAGAGGGACTTTTTACAAGGGCACATAGTGACAGGACAAGGGGTGATGGCTTTAACCTGGAAGACGGTAGATTTAGATTAGATAATAGGAAGAAATTCTTTACTGTAAGGGTGGTGAGGCAGTGGCACAGGTTGCCCAGAGAAGCTGTGGATGCCCCATCCCTGGAAGTGTTCAAGGCCAGGTTGGACGGGGCTTTGAGCAACCTGATCTAGTGGAAGGTGTCCCTGCCCATGGCAGGGGGGTTGGAACTAGGTGATCTTCAAGGTCCCTTCCAACCTAAACCATTCTATGATTCTATACCTGAAGAAAATCTTACAGTCCAAGGAGGGCTATTAGAGTGATATCCAATATAAACGATCAACTTGAATATGTATTGGTTTTAATACTGAGACATTCTTTATCACTGCAATCATCATCAAGAAACAGGAACTGGCAAAGAAATTGTACACAGTTCACTTCTGTGACTGCATCTCAGCCGTTTGTTTAAGGACATGCCTGGCTGTCAGGGGAGGTCATCCCTTCAAAATCATGTGCTTATAGCAGGACACCACAATACGTACCCTGGGGTGTCAGATTCTTAGATCATTCAGTGTCTGCCCTGAATGTTGCCTTTCAGAAGTGGTGACCCTGAGCCAGGAGGTGGTTCTCAACGCTTAGGTTTGGACTCCATTGAATCCCACCCAGTCATTAACTGCTTACTTCCAGTTTTCTCACACACAGCAGTGAATAGGTTGGCACTGAAAATATACAGCCCTCGTGTTTGTGCGGGTATTTATTTCAGCACTTGCATCTCAGCAGGCCTCTCAGGCCCTTCTGGTCTGACCTAATGCTCTTCCATGAAGGGGCATTGCCAGCATCCCTTGGGTACCACCTCCCATGCATCGCCATCTCTGGTGGTCTACTAGCTGACCTCAGACATGAACCACTTAGAAGCACACCATTGTCAGGGAGTTGGCCTGATGTGATACTTTCCCTGATTTGTCTTGCTTCCAAGCCCTTCAGAGTCCAAGAAAGCTGACAACAGTGATTCAGATTAAGGCCAAACACTCATTATGTTGCAAACTGTTGTACTTGGTCAGCATTCTGAAGATTGCAGGTTCTGGATACTGAGCAGTCCAGGCTCTGGACTAAATGTTAGCACAGTGAATTCTCTGCTCTCAGTTGTTATGATTTGTTGCTGTAAAATCAGGCCTTGGATTATAAAATAGATTATACTCACAATTCCATTTTTCTGATATATTTAGGGTTGTAATTCCTCAGCTGAGTTCACAGTCAGAAGCCTTTCCACAGAGGACTCTGGTGTCAGGTCCATGTGTATCTATTCTGATAGATAGAGAGTTTTGCTAGACACATGTCCGTGTTTAATGAACTTTTCCATACAACTAAAGAACTATAGGAGTCTTCATACATGTAATAAATAAAAAAAAAATTGCAACTTCTCTTTAAAGGCTGCTTGCATTCAGCTGCACACAGAGGTGGGGAGAAATAATGGGAAGTTCTCATTTATACAGTGAATTTGTTTCTGGGAGTGCCAGCAGAGTACCAGCAGAAAGACTGTGTCATTTAGGGCCACATAAACTCCTGCCAGAGTTACATGTGTTTGACAGATCTGATGGTAGATCTCTATGTAGGAAGGAATTACTAACCATCTGTAGACATCCTGCTAAAGAAAGATTCGGGATTCAGAAAGAGCACCTGCTAGCAGAAATGTTTATCTGGCATATGGATTATTAGAGTGAGGGAATACAAAGATTCAAATCAATAGGAAGGGTTTTAATGATTGTTTTTCATTAACTAATAAAAGAGGCTCCTTGTTCCATTCAAGTTAACACAAAGAATTGTACAGAGATAGTGACAGTTGATGAGTTTGTCATTCTTAAAATATCAGCATAGGGCGTGCATTACTAAATATGGTCTACAGATGTGTCACCTCAAGCTGTGATTGTATTGCATCTCTCAAGTTAAATATCTTGACTCATCACAGGAGCGGTTGCAAGTAACAGTGAAGGACTCAACAGAAGGTATGTTTTTGCCTGAGACAGCACCACGGCACAGTCAGGCTTATCGGTCTGTCGGGTTGCTAAAAATGCCATTACTCTTTTGGGATCTTAAAAGATATCATGCGTTCCTGTTACTTCTTAAAGATCCTATAGATCTGGATAAACTCAACCATTGCAAGTGTTTTCTGCTTACATTGCTTCTCTTTGTAGTTTCAATTGTCTGTTTCCACCACCTGGAAAGCTGAACCTTTAAAGAGCTGTCTCTTGTCACCCTGGGAATGGCAGTGCTTCAGCAGTGGTCAGAGAGTGACTGCTCCATGGAGGAGCACGGGCTGGGACCATCTGGGACCCAATTAGTCTGGGCAAATGAGCCTGTCTGTGTTTGTACATGCGGATGTGCCCTTTCTTCAGTAGCGTTTTCACTGTTGAATCTCCTCCAGTTGCTTTCACTACAGACAACTGATAATCACAGAATCACACAGAACGGTGGGGGTTGGAAGGGCCCTCTGGAGCTCCCCTCGTCCAGCCCCTGCGTGAGCAGCACCCCCAGAGCAGGGGCACAGGACCGCGTCCAGGCGGGGTGGGAATGGCTCCAGGGAAGGAGACTCCACAGCCTCTCTGGGCAGCCTGGGCCGCTGCTCTGGCACCCGCACAGCAAAGGGGTTTTGCCTCAGATTTCAGTGGAACTTCCCGTGTTCCAGCTTGTGCCCGTTGCCCCTTGCCCTGTCATCGGGCACCGCTGAGAAGAGCCCAGTCCCACCCTCCTGACACCCGCCCTTCAGATACTTATAAACATTGATAATATCCCTCTTATCCATGGAACTGCTCAGTGTCTCCATGAAGATCACAGCAGCAGCTGGGGGCAAGATGAATCATCTTCATCTCTCCTTCCAGCTCCTAGTTCAATAGCTTGTCCAACAGGAGAGAGGGCAGGAAATCTTTTTGTTCTGATGGAGGGCTCAAGCACCCTGCCTTAGGACAACCCACTCCCTTCTGTTGACGCTTCTGTGATTCAGGAAGTCATCTCCTTGCTGTAGATCGGGACTGTAGGTTGCTGGGCATGGGAAGCCCTTCATCTTTCTGTCCCGGCACCATCATCCTCATGGGGTAGGACTGGAGTTGGATCCATGCCACTTGCTGTGAGCAGTCCCATAAGAAGGCGGCACAGAGGTGACGTGGACCTCTGCGTCCTGCCTGTCTGATGTCCCGCAGAGACACCTGTGGCACAGACACACTCATCATTCAGGTCAGCAACCACGGCCTCCTCCTCAGGGCTTTACCAGGTCATGGCTGGCTGATTACCACCCCTGGGGGAACCACAGCACATTTGCATCCCTGTATGGCCTATGCAGAAGTGGCAGCAGTGTGAAGGAGATGACTAAGTATCTATTAAATATATTTCTTGGGCTTTAGAAACGCAGCTTAGCTACCCTTTAGAGAGAACAGCAGTGCAGATCACCTAATGGATACAAATAAATGAATGCTTCGTGACAGCTAGCCTTTGAGTGAATTTATTATTGAATTACACTCCAGCTTTTTAAGAACAAGCTGAGCTGACAAGCTCTCTCACCACTGCAGAAGAAAAAGAAAGACAATGATAAATTACCCTGATGGATAAAGGTAAAGACCTTGTCTCCTCCAAAATACCAGCAATTATATATTATTCATGTTTGGGAAGAAAAAATAATCATTGCCCATATTGAAATGAGTGTTTATGATGATAAAGCAAGTAGCTAAATTAAATTCTGAATGCACAGAATGTCTTTTCACATCATTTTGATGAACAGATAACAAGTACTCTTCTGCTACTTGATCGTTCTTGTATTGATTTTGAAACCACTTACTCTTGCTGTTTGCTTTGTATTTTTAAGCCATTCTTAGTTGTCCATCACCATAAGGAGCAGCACAAGATGCAGTGGTGTCAAGTTGTTGACTTTCAAGTAGGACACCTGATATATTTGTTCTCTCTTGAGAGACAGTGTCAGAAAATTGCAAGAACAGGCTAAAGTCCTGATCCACGGAGTCTTTTATGTTAAATGTTGGCACAGGATTAAAGGATCTCAGAAAACTTTGTGCAGAATTGGCATTTTTTTGTAAAGAATATTTGAAAATAAATCGAGTTATTTTTAAGTAGGTGTGTTTTATACCCCTTCTTTTTTGGGACACGTTGTATATATGTATATATATGTATATACGAGGATATGACCTCAAGTTGCACCGGATGAGGTTTGGATTGGATATTAGGAAAAATTTCATCACCAAAAGGGTTGTCAGGCGCTGGAACAGGCTGCCCAGGGAAGTGGTTGAGTCACCATCCCTGGAGGTATTTCAAAGACGTGTAGATGTGCTTAGGGACGTGGTTGAGTGGTGGACATGGCAGTGTTAGGTTTATGGTTGGACTCAATGATCTTAAAGGCCTTTTCCAACTTAAACAATTCTATGATTCTATCATTCTACTTGCTGCCAGCAGAATTAACTGATCCCAATTACATGGGCAGCTAGAAATAACCAGCTTAGGTATAAAGACACATCAGAGAGCAGGATCTGGTATCAGCTGCAAGAGTAGTCCCTTATTGCCCTAGGTCAGTAGTCTAAGTACAAAAAGTTTTCATGGTTTTTAATTCTGATCAGAATTAAATCTGCACATTTCTTTTCCACTGCTGAGTGACAAGGTATCTGTAAAATGCACTCCACCTCCCTGTGTCCCTGCTGTGTGCCAGGCTGTACAACGTACCTCACTGATCCAGCTGGGGAGGGTTACACAAGCACTGTCAGATGCTAAGATAGACAGGTATGCTATAAATGCACGTGTGCACTGTTTTACTATAAATAAATAAATGGATGGGGTTTATTGTCACAGTTAAACTGCGTCGATCCCAAGCCCTATCAAAACCAAAATTGAGAGTATTGATCATACTCAAAGAACTGAGAGAATAGGGGAGGAACAAAATGGCTTTCACAACATTTTGGTAGTACCTCTGGTTTTCTGAGCGATTTTGAAGAATTTTATGATGATGTCTTAGTAGCCTTGAAGAAAGACATTCAAAACACCTTCTCTTTTCCTTTCACCCATTTCTTCCCACATCTGGAGGGCTGCAAGTTCAGCCCAGCAGATCTTCCTGAGCTTCCTTCACGGGGAAACCAAAGTGCTCTGTCATTTCTGTACTTTCCATCAAGAAAAGTGTGATTTTGATACAGTGAAGTATGAAACACTTCTATCAAAAGACAAAGTTAGAAGTCAAAAAACCCAAACTCATCAGGTGTGGTTTTCTGCTGCTGATTCCTCCTGAGATGGCTGGTCCAGCCCGTGGCCCTGGCCCGGCTCCGGCAGGATGCGGCTCCCTTGGGCTGGCAGCGAAATGCCGTGGGTCGGATGCACCCACTGAACTGCAGGCACCCCGGAGGCGATGCAGGAGCTCGTGGAGCACAGCAGCTCCGCGGGTTAGGACAGCTTTGAAAGAGAAATGCTGCATCTGCTTAAGATATCTGCCATAGATATTAGACACCATCCAGCATTCGTGAGAGTGAGCACTCATGGCACGTAACGGTTGATGAGTACAGGGTCATATTTTTCTGTATTTTAAAGCAAGCTAACACAGCACCCCTTCAAACCCTCTCCTTCCCAGCGTTCCTGTCTTCCGAAGGCATCGTTCTGCTTTTGTTGCTTTCTGCTTAAATGAACTACTTATTAGCTACAAATCATAACTTTTTGAATAACGAGGAATTTTCAAAGACTTAGTGTTTTTTATTTTGGTAATTATTCCTTTTAAGCACAGGAAAGCATACTTTTAAAACTTACCTTTTCAGTGTACAAGGCATAAAGATATAGATATATATATGCTTTTTCAATGTTTGCCTTTTTCTTTTGATTTTAAATTATATAATATGGCATTATTTCTTTTGTAAAGTGATTTTGAGTTGAACATGGCATTATTTCCATATAATAAACTAACGCAATATATGCAGCTTACTTCCACTTTTTGGAATTTGTACCCACAGGACTCTATGAAAGCGAAATTCCCATCCAATTTAATGTTTATTTCCATAACATAGCTAGTGTAATCATAATGTAATTATACTCCCCTTTCACAAGTGGCAGTAGAAGGAAGTCCTGTGTACAGTCACTAGAGAAACTGAGGTGCAGTTTTTAACAACTATTAAAAAAATTTGATATTTATTACCAAGCACAAACTCTTGAGTAGGATCTTGGATCTTCCTAGTGTGATTTGGGCGTGCTTCCAGGATCAGGCAAGGCAGCTGATATAAATGCTGCACCACCCTGTACCTGGGATTAAAGGTCTCAGGTGATACCCGTGGGCCAAGGAGCTCTTGGAGTGTGCAGAAAGCAAAACTCGAGCCTTCAAAACTCCCAAGCAGAAAAGCAAAGCTCCTAATGAGTTAAGTACCTCCCGGATTACACAGCTGCTGACGTGCGCATTTGGTTTTAGGAGTCTAAACTACGGTCTAGATGCTGATGTATTCTCTTGGATCTGGCACGTAGATATTTGATTAATATTTATTCAATATTCAAGGTGCGTTCCTCTGACAAAAGAGCAGCCCACATGCCCATTGTTTTACATTACTCGTTGATAGATGTGTCTGATGTGATAACTATGAGCTGAGTCAGTAGCTCCATTCAATGTAATAACATCACTAGACGCTGCATATCCTGTTCAATGGAGAGATTTGATTATTTCATTACTGCATAAGGCTTCTTCAAATTAAATACCAGCTCGCTCCTGTCAAGATTCCCAAGTGGGACCCTGGCGTGTTCATTCTGCAAAAAAGCTGGAGCTTTCTGCCCCAAGCTCTTTGCTGCCTCACCCTGCAGAGGTGTGCCGATCCCAGATCAGACTGGGGAGCTTCAGCACCCCTCAGCCAGCTTAGTATAAAATCTCCTTTCCCACTTAAAACTGCGGGGGAAACTGGTGTGAGCTGATCCTGTTGGCTGTGCACTGATGGGGTAAAGTTCTGCCTTGCCAGATCAGCTCTGGGGCAGTCGCCTCTAGCTGTTGGATGCTAACAGCTGAGTCCAAGTACAGTTTTCAACCATTTCAATATATCAGAAAGACCCTGTCCTCTGAGCATGACATTTACTTGCTAAATTGGTTAAAACCTCCAACATAAAAAAAAAAACAAACCAGTTTTAAAATTCCAATCATAAAATCTTACGTATTTTATTGAACCATTTTTTTTCCTAATTCCTTTGGATCATTACAAAGCTATCAGACAGCTTATATGTAGTTAAAGAATTTTCCCTAGGACCATCAAAAAAAGAGCTGATTTTATAATTAACCTGGAAATAATGTATTTTTCCTTCTGTTCTACTCAATTTTGCTTTCATGGTGCCTCAAATTCAATGGAAGGAATTGCTTTTATTTGGGGTTTTCTGCAGAGCTGAACATGTGGCCACAGCTTACAAAATAAATACCAGATGTAAAGTACTCTAATAATACAGAACTGGTGAGTTCTGCAGACATTTTTTGTGAAGGCTTGACGTGAATACATTATTCATCTCTGAAAGTTATTGCACCATAAAGTCTTTACCTCTCATAGAAATAATGGTTATAGGATCACTTCTGAAAAATTACAGAATGAGCATAATTCAGTATTAGGTGGAAAAATTATCTTGCACCTTATGAGCTACTGAACACCTGACTTGGATTTTACAGACCTAAGAAAATAGGAGCGTGATTCTGTTTCTCTGAGATCTTGTGCAGAGCAAGAGAATGTTTCTTTGGTTGGACTGGAGTAAGGGAGAGAATCATCAATTTCTAAAGCATTACTTAGTCAACCGGGTTGTGAATAAAAGGCTTCTTCCCTGAAACTTTGAAGCAAGGCACAGCCCGACTTTATTATGCGTTGCATTTCCTATAAAGCTCTGTTCTAAAATGCTTTCACTTAAATAGTATAATTGGAGCCAGTTTTATAATTTCAGAGACCAGCATCAGTGTCTTTTCCTCTTTATTTCCTGTTTGTAAGTCTTCGCGGAGCAGAGTGCGGGCAGACGCACGCAGAGCTTGGGAGACTGGGCAACAGCTGGTCACCAAACCAGTCCTGCTCATGAATACTAAAAATACCAGCTGAAGACGACCCACTGCTTTGATGCTGTGAGGTTAGGCTCTAAAGAGACAAGAATAAAAATCTGCATCTAGAGGTATTATTGTAAATCTTGATCAATAAGCGCTTTCCTCTGTACTTCAAATACCAACCTCACTAGCCACATTTGTAGTAAGTGTTGCTTTTTCCCCTGTCCTTCTTAAGACAATTTAAGTAATGGGTTTTCATTGAAGCATTTCATTACATTGGCTTTACTGTGTGTTTTGTAGAATATCTAAAAGTCTGTAGAAGGTTTCTTGCAAAAGGTTAACAGTAAGGACCATACCACATAAAGAATCATCAGCATCTCCTGACCCTTCAGAGATGGGACCTTATAAATACCTTCACTGAGTGGGTTAAACAAACAGAACAGTTGCTGTTTCTTGCTGAAAACATCTTAGAATTTACTTTCTTTTATTGAGCCTGGTCAGAGGTCTCATAAACTTTACCCTTCATCATCCGCTCTTTTTCTCCTGGGTCTCCCATTCCATCAACTGCTCAGCAAGTTGAGTGGCAGGATCTGTTGCAAACCACATCTGTCAATGCCATTTTAGCAAGTCCCCGTTTGGGACTTGATCGAATGTCAGCGCATTTAGTCCCTTTGTCAGATTGACGCTGGCGTTCTGGTGCTCCCCTTATTGGCGAGCTTCTCTGCTGAGCCTAATTAATGACTTGTATCCCAGCTGCCCAACACGTGCCAAACCCTTTCCGAAACTCACTTGTGCTCTCCATGGTGATGTGGGAGTCTTTCTGGATGACTACTCTTTAATTTTCATTTTTTCATATAAGCATGCCTTTCTTGTTTAACAAGGAACACTTCAGGAGGATCTTTTCCATTCTTTTTCCTAACCTTAATTCCTTAATTCAGATGGCAGCTAAGATCAGTAGGCAGGTTTCCAATTTAAGCTTTTCCAACAGCTAAACTGAACTGAAGAAGCCAGACAGGGATTGACTCAGTTCAGGGAAAGACTATCAGGAGTTTGTTCTGCACAGTTAAGAGCAAGTGGGCAGGGTTTTTTTTAGACAGCTTTTGAGGGAAATACTGCCAGAAGCAATGAACTTGAATGTCTGTATGTTCTGCTGTTCCCTTTTCTTTTGTCGTTCATCTGCCAGCTCAGGCATTTTCTCTGTGTCCACGTGTTTGATCACGATGCCCTTAGCTTTTACCTAGCATTCTACCAGTGTTCCTATCTATCCTCGTATTAGACTGCCCTGAGGTTGTTTAACATGAGACAGGTGCATTCAACCCAAAATGGACGAGGTACATTTTGCTGCATCCTGTGTTATTATCAAGCAAAAAGGTCACAGCAGCTAAAGCCGAGAGATTGTGTTTGTAACAAGCGACTGTATTTATAGGCACTTATCAGCAAGGTGCCCGAGCATGTCACAGATGAAGTTCCATGACAACGTAAAAAACCCTATGCAAGGGATTAACAGATTATTACAATTATCCTTCTAAAGTCTCTGTAAGGAGGGGATGTGCCTCTATAGCTGTTTTGCAGGTGGAGTACAAAGACACATACAGACTATCTGACATCACCAGTGTCACACAGAAAGTCTGCAGCAGAGGAAGAAATAGAACTCAGATTACCTAATTTCATTAATAACGCTCTTCCCAAGGAGTGATAACTTTCTAGAATTTCACTCCATGGTGCTCTGTTGAATTTTCATCCAGAGCAGAAGGATAGATCCCATATATATATTTATATATACACCAATAAAATACGTAAGTGGTAAGTAAGTTCAAAGGGATGAAGAGATTTATAGTGGCAAATTAAAATATTTATTATGAATAACTTGGCTACGGATGGCTAAGCAGTCAGGATAACCATCTCCGCTCATGTGAAACCTTTAAAGGAGAAGGCACAATGAGTTACGGTGGAAATATTTTTGAGGAGCTGCAGAAATTCGTTGGGGTGAGATTTCCCAGGGTGCCTATCCTCAGTCAAGGAAAGCATATACATTTCTTGCAGCAAAGGGGGTTTAGGATGCACGGAATTTTCTTTTCCCAATGAGGAATGTTTAGCAGAAGCAGTATTTTTGTCTGTTTCCCAATGCCGAGTGCAGTGTCAGCAGAAACCATCTATAAATCAGAAGTATTGGAAGGGCCAATGTCTGAGTTATGACACACTGGATCAGAGTCAGTATTAAAGACAAATCTTTAATGTGCTCCCATAATGTGAAATGGCTTTTTGGAAATGTATTTTTCTGGCTTCTGTTCTAAAGCTGGTTTTGTCTGCTTGAATTTTGTTGACAGCCTGTCAAACTTTTTTTTATATCTGAGCAATGGGAAAGTTAAGGCATCGGTGCACCCCTGCCTGTTTTGCCACTGTGGCCCAGATCTTACCAGGAAGATTTAATTTAATTTTCTAGGGAATAAAGAATGACTTCACAAAGCAACGGTGTAACATTGTCTGATACGGCGTCTGGCATTCTAGATAGCATTTTGACAATGATTTGGTGTTTTAGGGAAGCTTTTATGGACAAATTAAAAAAAAAAAAAAGAGGAAAGGAGAAGTCTAATTAAAGAAGAAGAAAAAATAGCAGACGCTGTTCATCGTAAAACAGGAATCCATGCAGCCTGATGTAAAAGTAATGAAGGAAAGAAACAAACAAACACAAAAAGCCAGAAAACAGAGGCAGTAGGTGGAATCTTTTAATAATTCAATGGGAAGATGAGGCTCCAGCTACGAGAAATTCAATTTTGTTCAACTGCAGAAATCACTCTGAACTGGCAGGCCTGGACTAATGGAATAAATCTCTTCTATTAACATGAGAGATAATTTTATGTAAATATATTAGGAGACCTTCTAGTGGAGCTGAACGTCTTAGCAGTACCACTTAACTTGTTTGTAGTGTAATTGCATTTAGACCAAGGTCTTCTGAAGGAAATGGCTGACTAAATTAGCATTAGCCAGGTTCCTGGGGGGCTCGGTGTGTTGTGGGTAGTCGATCTTGCCTCCAGAAAGGACGTGTTGACACTCGAGAGGCCAGCTGCTTCCAATGCACGGCACTAACCATTGCTCCCAAGTGGGGCAAATTTTGTCACCCAGGGAAGGAGAAGATTTGAGATCTAATCAGGCAGAGTCTGGCCTTTGGTTTTCCTCCAGTTTCCATCCCTCCTGCTTTTAACTGAATTCAGATTTGTGCATGTTGCTCCAGCTTTTTATCGCTGTGGTTTGGGAAAGATGTCCCCTTTGTGGGAACATCTTTTCTTACAGTGTGTAAATAAAGCTATTGTTATAGTCCTTGGGAGGATGGCGGATGCAGCTGGGCTCGCTGACGAGCTGCTTCTCTGAGAAGAGATGCCAGCGCTGTCCAAGTTAGTGAGCACGTAGAAGTGCTAACGGAGTTGGAGCGCAGTGCTGCAAAGCGTCGTCTAGAATGGGAACCGAGGCTCTGCCTGGAAGGTGGGAGTTCAAATGCGTTTGTTACAGCTGCCAAAGCGAGAGGAAGGTCTTTGTTCGTCTACATTGTGCTGGTGCTTGTTATTGAAGAAATAGTTGTCAGTGATACGTAATGGACCAGATGCTTGCTGATATAAAGCATATCCCCCATTAACGTGAGCTGAGGATCTAGACCAATGTACTTGCAATATGACTTAGAAGTTTGCAACCGCTGGACATGTGTTTTATGTAGGACAGCAGGAGAGACACCTGCAACGTGTTGTATTTTTTCCTTTGGTTGCTTTAACTCTTGGAAGGAAGAAACAACAGGTGGAAACCTTCTTTTTAGGTTCACGAAATTGTATGATCTTGTCTCTCAAGTATTTTAAAACATTCGTAGTCCCAGTGTTGGCTTGAATAAGTTATCAGTAATTCGGAATACCGAGTCCCCCAGGTCCTAGTCTCCAAACAACAGTCTGTAGTGATCCCTTGCCGTCCACAAAACTGCAGCCATTTCATGAGACGCTGAGAGAAGATGGTTTCAAACCCTTCCTCAGGTCTCTCTAAAAGATGGAAAAGGAGATGGGACACAGTGGAGGGGATCATGGAAAATCTGGGAAGAGAAGGCCCCACTTCTTCTGCTCTTAGCCCAGACACGTGATTAGACATACTCACTTTGTGCAAAATTGCACTACAGTTGGTGACCTGTTGACTTCAGTGGGGTTATTCCAAGCACTGACATTTTTCCAAGCGTATTCCACGGCATCATGATCCTATGAGTTATGCTTTGCCTGCCTGTTAGAGAATGATGTGCCTAGTAGTGTACTGGAATATGACTTTATATTTGTTGTATATGGGAAGGTGAGTTAGAGCCTTCAATGGGAGAAGCAATAGAAGTATGAAGAATATTATTAGCTCTAGAGCTGGTTTCAAGTCTTTTCCAGCGTGATTTCTAACAAGTCAGTGATGATGTATCAGAGAAAACTCAGTGACAGAAAAATCATTTCCATTATCTCATTTTCCTGTGGCCTGTTCCAAAACTGTGTATGAATCCAGTCACATTCTAGGTTGCTGACATGTTGTGGTTGCGCTTCGAGAATTTTTGTTAATATTTGAGCTCTCCGTTTAGATCAATAGGAGTTTTGTTTAAGACTCCCTGACAAGTGGTCTGCTTTCTGTACTGTGGAATATACAAATACTGCAGCCCTTGTTGAACAGAATTTATACTTTATCTCCTTGCATTATACAATATCAGATTTTTAGGTGGACTGTAAGAAAATAACTTGATCTTTCCCTGATGATCTGTGTTTATGAAATCATCTTTACAAAACATTGCAGCTATCATCCTTTGCCTCAGTGAAAGAGTAAAGTGACATTTCTCAGTTGAAGTGGGTAGATAGCAAGTGCAGCTGGGATGATTTACTCTAGCTGAGATCTGGTCCTGCACCTGTAGAAACATTGGCTTTCAATTTCTGCTCTCCAGCAGGACAGCAGTTAGGAAAATCACTCACTGGGTCACGTTAGCACACTGACACCACAATTTGCTGTTGCTGCTCAGAAAAATAGTTACCTTCAGCCAAAAATTGGGTTCAGACACTCTCACAGACATGTGATGCTTTGTCTTTATGGGAAGCTCCTGAGGTAGAGGCGTAGTAATGACTTAGAGGTCTGGAAACAGACTTTGGAATAAGAACCTAGAAAATCTGTCTTTGGCTTTATTGCAGATTTTCTGGCTGTCCTTGGACAACTGAAAATCACTCTGTGCTTTATTTCCTCTCTCTGTAAAACACCTATCTTGTAGTATTAATCAATGTTTGTAAAGATCCTTGAAATCCTGAGATAAAAGAGCACATTACAGAACATAGAGTAATTGGAATAGATGTAGCCTATAAAACAGTGCAATCTACCAAACTTGGAAAGAAAAGACAGGAAGAAAAAGCCCGTCCTGTTAGCATGCTCAGTTCCCCAGGCAGTTTGTAGGGAAGCTATCTGAACCTAGCAAATTATCTGTTGTGGTTTTCCCAAGCATGGAAGAAATGAGCCATCCAGCCTTGGTCAGGCTGCTTCTGTGGCTTTTGTGCCTTAAATATGTCCATGCAGTGCTTGGTAGGTTTCTGTTCTCTTTGATTCTAAAATGTGCTTTGCCCTTAATTAGAGCAATATTGTCAAGACACTGTGAAACTTGGTTATAACAAATGCCAATGTGATGCTGTGAACCCCACAGAAGTCCATCGTTAATGAAGTATATGCTGCAGCAGTTGCTTTTCAAGAGTAGGATAAAGGTAAAACCTCATTTTAGGTACTGAATGTTCTTACACAACTCCTGAGAAGGTCTTCAAGAGTAGCATCCCACCATCAAGACACACAGGGCACAGCTCCCAGCTTTCCAGGACGTAAGAGCCTAGGCTTCTGAATCCACAGGATTCCTAGCCACAGAAGTAGAGGAAAAACCTGAATTTGTCAAAAGACTAACTGTTTCTTATCGTTTTTCTCCTTGCAGGCACGCATGTGTGATTCGAGGCCAGGTGATGACAGCAGATGGGACCCCTCTAGTTGGAGTGAACATCAGCTTTGTCAACAATCCTCTTTTTGGGTACACAATCAGCAGACAAGATGGCAGGTAGGATGTCTTTATAGGATTTACAGTGTTCAAGCAGCATTTATGGCATTATTACCATCAACACTAAAGAGAAACTCCTTCCAAGAGCACGTTTATTGTTGATGTATTTTGAAGATGTTGATACGTTATTTTTAGTTGTTATGGGGCTACATCTGGCTGGCAACCAGGCACCAGCAGTGTTCCTCAGGGTTCATTTCTAGGGCCAGTCCTGTTCCATATATTTATCAACAATCAGGATGCAGAAGTTGAATGCATCATTAGCAAGCTTGCTGATACCAAACTGGGAGGTACTGTTGACTCTCTTGAGGGACAAGAGGCCTTGCAGAGGGATCTAGATAGGTTGGAGCATTGGGATATGATTAGTGGGATTAAATTTAACAAGTCCAAATGCCGGATTCTGCACCTAGGACAGAAAAACGCCAGGCAGTGTTGGGAGTGAACTCAGTAGTGGTGAGCTTGCAGAGTTGCAGACCAACCTTCTGGCATAAGGAGGACAGAACCCTGCAAGCTCACCACTACTGAGTTCACTCCCAGCAAGGCACAAGTATAAATTGGGAGATGAGTGGCTGGAGAGCAGCCCTGCAGAAAGGGATCTGGGGGTGCTGGTTGACAGCAGGCTCAGTACGAGTCAGCCGTGTGCCCTGGCAGCCAAGAGGGCAAACGGCATCCTGGGGTGCATCAAACACAGCATAACCAGCCGGTCAAAAGAGGTGGTTGTCCCGCTGTGTTCAGTGCTGGTGCGGCCTCACCTTGAGTGCTGTGTGCAGTTCTGGGCCCCGCAATTTAAGAATGATATCTAGGTCCTTGAAGGCATCCAGAGGAGGGCAACAGATCTGGTGAAAGAGCTGGAAGGAATGTCCAATGAGGAGCAGCTAAGGACTTTGGGTTTGTCTAGTTTGGAGAAAAGGAGGCTGAGGGACAACCGCATTGCTCTCTGCAGCTTCCTGAGGATAGAACTGGAGAGGGAAGTGCTGAGCTCTTCTCCCTGGGATCCAGTGACAGAACACATGGGAACGGTTCAAAGCTGCATCAGGGGAGGTTTAGACTGGCCATTAGGAAGCATTTCTTTACCGAGGGGGTGGTCAAACACTGGAACAGGCTTCCTAGAGAGGTGGTTGATGCCCCGACCCTGTCAGTGTTTAACAGGCATTTGGAGAATGCCCTTAATAACATGCTTTAACTTGGTCGGCCCTGAACTGGTCAGGCAATTGGACCAGAAGATCTTTGTAGGTCCCTTCCAACTGAAATAGTCCTATTCTATTCTATTCTTATTATTTATTATTATTAACTTTGTGATATCACCTAGAATCTTTAGCCAACAACTGGGAAATGCAGTGCCCATGCACGTAAAGAAAAGATGTCTCCTGCTCCGAACAGCTCTATTCTTGCTAATTCATGCTGAAATGATTAGGAAGCAGTCATTAAGATTACGGTTGTGTTAGAGGCAAGTTCTTAAAATCTGAGCAATCACGCTCAACCAAAACAAAAGCATTGCAAATTGGGAAAGTCTTTCTTCTTATCTTTTGTCTGTCAGTGCTAATTGGCTCCCTTTCTTTTAAGAACAAAAATGAAATGTAAGGGGTTCCAGCTGCACATGCTCTATGTATTGACTACTAACCACTAGCACTTGGGAGAGGATTTATAGATTTTAGCACCTCTCCAGTCCATGACTTTTATTAAAGGTTTGACTTGGCTAGAGAAGCTGATATAATGAAAGAGAGAAACACGTGCTAGCAACGTGTGCATAATGCTGCCTTGTTCATGCTCGGGTGGGTTTGCATCTACCGTAACACTGATGGTGACTAGGAGGCTTTCCGAGTGGTGCTCCACCTCTTGGGTGACACGACAATAAAATCTGAATAATAAAGAGGCATCCCAGGAAAACTAGTGATCTCCTTTGGAAAAGGATGGCTCTGGAGCTGGTGCCTTTGTATTGCCTGTAGCTTAGGCATTACTGCAAAAAGGGGAAAGTCTTTCCCATTTATGGTGTAAGTATCTCTGTCAACCCTACTGTGCGAAAGTGAGATCCAAACTGCCCTCTCAAGATCAGATTGCTGCGTATAGACCAGCACAGCATCTGTGTGTATTAGAACAGATAAATATGCCTGCCAAATTCCTGGACAATAATGCCTGCCATAACCTTTTTTTCATCTGTTTCCTTGTCCTATATACAATACCCGACTACTATATGTAGTCTTCCATATAGATCTCAAGTATTTAAAGGAAGGGACCACCTCTTTGCTTTGCAGTTGTGCTGTATCTAGCACATAGGGCCTTATCTTAAACTTCACCTCTAGGCAGCAAGCATACCAGTAAGCTAAACAGGACAAGAGCGTGGAGGTGAGCGCTGCTATCCCAGCCCTGGACCTCTGCAGTATTTGAGAAGCTATTTCTTTCCAATTCCCAGGTGGTAAAAGGCAACTCCCCACTGCTATAAGCCTTACCCTGCTGGCAGTTCAAGCCAGGGAGGTTCCTTTCACACCTTGTCCTTCCCAACCTCCAGCTGAGCAGGGGCCCAGGGCAGAAACCAATGCAACTGGAGCATCAGTATGCTCTACCGATCTTCAGTGGGCTGCTGGTTCCTCAGGGCCCGCTGCCAGCCTCCAGAAGTTAAATTAGTTTCAAGGAGCTCAGTGCTGCAATTTGCTGACTCAGACCCCAGCAGATACTCAGCTCCAAATGACAAAAATGACAGAGAACAGCTGTCTCAGACAAGGGAATCTGTGACCAAGTGGGATTCATCCCGAAGCTGGGATTTCTGTCGGCAGCTGCTGGTGGTCAGTCCAACCCCAGACTGCATGGTGTCACCTCTTCTGATTTCACTTTCTTCACCATCCTCTCAAATCGATCTGCTTCTGCAGAAACCTTGTGCAGGTCTGGTGCAACGACAGACATTCAATAAATTCTCCAGTTGCAGTGCTGAGTCTCCTGAATCATAAAAATACCTTCCAAAGTTGTCTGAGGCATACATGCAGATATTTTCTCAAATGAATGGGCACAGCAGTGCATCTGTGTGTTCCGGAGGTAATAAACAGACAAGTGAAAGCCCTTCTTTTAAAGAACACCAGAATCCAGTGACCTCCTTAGTGGTGAGGTCTTCTAAAAGTTACCTTGAAGTATTTAAGAACATTCAGACCAAAATTGTCAGGGCAGAAAATGATGCCAGCAATCTCTTATTTCTAATCCTAGCCTCGCTGCTGGTTTAGCGGGTAGCATTAGATGCATCTCTTAGCCTTCCTAGGCCAGCCAACCAGCCTGTGACAAGGAGATAACATTTACTTGCCTTCCTTACTGATTGGTGTAGCATTTATTAAATACTATTTGTAAAGCACTTTCGAAATCACGTAAAGAATTATTGCTATTACAGTTTCTATTCTGTGTTTTGATAGTTTTCAGTAATTTTCTGAATAGAGCACGGCGCTCTTCTTATCAGCTTTTTCACAGTGCGGTTTTCATGTGATTGAGTCACTTTGGTTTAAGATGTTGATGTTCTTAAGCAAGAAGTAGCTTCTCCTGAACTACAGTAGCAGACTGTAGGCATTCCCAGTCCATAGCAGCGCACAGTCACATGGGGTCATCTGGACCATCTTCGGTGTCATTCTGGTTTGGAGGAAAAACGGGAGCACGCACGCAAGCGTTTACCTTGTTCCAGGCGTTATGAGAGAACTGCATAAAACTCACTGGTTTTATTATTTGGCATATTCACCATAGGAATATATATTTTTGAAAACGTGCACTGAGTTGCCTTAAATTCATTTAGTAAATCAGTTTACTGCTAGCAGGGCAATAACTGTGTTTCAAAGTAAGGATGTTTAAAGACAGAATCGCATCAGTTTAGCTAGATTGGTTCCTAAGCTGATTTTGTTGCTTTGGGTTTTTTGGTGGGGGGTTTTTTGGCATGACCAAGTTTCAAAATGAGTATCGTAAGTGAAATTTCAGTTTTAAAATTACAGTGAACTGAATTTTTCACCCCTGTAAGTGGGTTGACTGTATTCCAGGTCTCTGCAGGTAGGTTTCACTCCTATTACAATACTCAGATACAGCCTCTAATAGTGAAATCCTGGTCCTGTTTAAGTCACATTACTTAGTCTGAGCAAAGATCTTCAATAACTTCAAGGCTTCCATGTGTTTT
The DNA here is from genome assembly GCA_013400875.1 of Anhinga rufa. Lineage (NCBI taxonomy): Eukaryota > Metazoa > Chordata > Aves > Suliformes > Anhingidae > Anhinga > Anhinga rufa. The sequence continues at coordinate 73,771 of VZTV01080778.1, forward strand.
CAGCTTAATTATTGTGACACAGACCTTTTTTCAGATGACAAAGCATGGAGGTAAAATGGCAGATCTCAAATGACTCTATTGTATGCGTGATTTCTCTGTAAAGCGAAGTATTGGTAATGGATTATAAACCACATTTTTAAATAAAGCTTTACATTTGATTAAACTGGCAGTTTATAGAGGCTGTAAATCCTCAATATCCCATGGGTGTGGGCACAGTGTTAATAAAACAGCAGAAAAGTCTCCAGACTTTTTCAGTATTGTGTACCTGCCATCACATTCAGCAACTTCGGCACCGCTCCTTCAGAGCAAAGAGATGAGAAAGGGTTACACTTTTCTGTGGCTTTTTTTTGAGCCTGCTTTGTGGATAAATAGAGAATTTCATCCTTTGCCCTGTCTCTCCAGAGTCTTTTAAGAAAAACAGAACAATATGACTGTACAAGTATGATTTTTTCAGAGTGATAAAAAAGACATCAGAGATCAGCAGCAAAACCAGAAATAAAATTATCTCGTTCCTTCAGTCCCAAGACAGTTTTGCTCTTGTTAAATTTGATTTCGCTAAGGGAAGCTGGGAAGAAGGTGTTTTCAGTTTGGGTTTTTCTGTTTGGTTTTGGTTTTAACTTTTGTTCAGTTCATCAAGGTAACTTCAAAGCTGCACCCTGTGACTCTGGGAAAAACGGCTCATGAGCAACAGCGCCTGCTAAAAAATACTGCCTGTCTCTGTTTTCACAGCTGCTGGAGCCTGACATGGTGGCGGTGCTTTCCCTTCTGCATCCTGTTTTGGGGATGCAGGAGAGGGAAAGATGTTTCCCCCCAGCAGGTTACCATCCCTGACCCAGGCTCAACGAAGCCAAGAACTGCTCACAACGGAGTGAAACGGAGGTGTTTCCAAATAAAAACTCTTCCCCACTTGCCTAAAAACTTGTTGAGCATCATTTGCAATGTTTGTTTCTCTCCCCCCGTTGCCCCTTTCAGTGCCCGGATTCATGCAGAGCAAGCTTCTCCCTCCTAGCTGAAGGGCTTGCCAAATGCTAATTGACTGTTAAAAATGTTCTCATCAAAGTACAAATGCTGCGCAGCTTTGCTGGCAGGGGCCAGCAAGTTACTCATCAGGCTGTTGCAAGCCAAGCAACATAGGTCTGGGAAGCTCTTGCCCCCACTTGAGGGGTAGAATAAACATGTCTTTAGCTTTTTAAAATGCTTTCCACTCCCTCCCATGGACTCAATTTAAAATTCTTTCCTGAATAACTTTCTTTTCATAATTATATTTACTAAATGGCACCTCACTCTATCAGCCATAAAAAAAAAAAGGTTCTCCTGAATGATGGCTTGCCAAAGATTCTTTTTTTAAGAAATAGTTCATACCCATTGCTGCCCCTCTGGGATTTTTGCAGCCGATCTGAAAGCCTCATAATTAATTTAAAAGATAATTTTAAATACTTTCTTCAGCTTCTTTCTTACCATGTAATTACAGGATGCATCAAGTCTGGCTTTGAGCTGTCAGAGTGCTTTCAGAGCCTAGTTCTCAGGACGCACAGAGAAATACTTAAGCACATGGCTCTTAAGCACGTGAGCAGCTCCGCTGCAGCCAGCGAGCCTATTCACATGCTTAAAATCTGTGTGAGACTGGCATACACTAGCGCCAAGCAGCGAAAGTGAGAAGCAGGGATGAGAAAAATATCTTTGCCTGAAACACACATTTGGCATTGCAACTGAAGAGATACTGAGAAAAAATTCAAAGCAGCAAAAACGAGAGGCCTTCAAAATTGCGCTGAAATCCCTTCCTGTCTCAGTTAACACCTCTTCTTTGAGTCTGTACATAGTAGATACATCCTGCGGTACTTCATAAAATCTTCATTTCTGACAAGATGTGAAGTTTAAATACAAAACTAAGAAAAAAAACCCCAAACCCCTATCCCAACATCTTTACATTCAGAGGAGGAATATTTTCCTGATCAAGGTAACATCCTTTCGTACAGCTCTGGAGGGCTGTCTGTTAGCCTGACGTAATATCCAACACTAACGCAGGCAAAAAAGCCACTTTGCTGGAGGTAGCATGGGGCGAAGCTGCAGACCACAAGCAGTAAGTTATCTGCCCTGCTCTAAACAATTAAGAGGCAAAAAAGACTGTGTGCTGAGTGCTGTGGTACAGAGACTGCCTGCCTGGTGTTCATTTCCTCCCCGTGCCTAGCACAGTAGGTCCATGACTGGGCTCCACATGTTCCCTGGGTTGCATTAGGTATTAGTCAGGTTAGCAGTGATGCCAAGGCAATTTACATGGTGGTGTGTCAGAGAAACCACTTTCCAAATAGTTTATTTCATCATGTGAATTGATCCAATCTGTGACTGCCTTTAGATGACAAATACTTAAAAAAAAAGGAGAGAAAATGAGTATGTATGGTCAAATAACACTAGAAAAGCAATAACAAAGATAAACATTTGTCTCAAAAAAAGGGGTGGGTATGTTGTTAATATATATATGAGGACAACATGCAAAGAAGCTGAGTTTGTACTCCTGCCTCTGCCACTTGCTCTTACCCAACTAAAGCCTCTTTGAGCTGTAGGTTTTCACAGAATCACAGGATCACAGAACGGCGGTGGTTGGAAGGGCCCTCCGGAGCTCCCCTCGTCCAGCCCCTGCGTGAGCAGCACACCTAGAGCAGGGGGCACAGGACCGCGTCCAGGCGGGGTGGGAATGGCTCCAGGGAAGGAGACTCCACAGCCTCTCTGGGCAGCCTGGGCCGCTGCTCTGGCACCCGCACAGCAAAGGGGTTTTGCCTCAGATTTCAGTGGAACTTCCCGTGTTCCAGCTTGTGCCCGTTGCCCCTTGTCCTGTCGTCGGGCACCGCTGAGAAGAGCCCAGTCCCACCCTCCTGACACCCNTAAACCTGGACACAAAATGCTTGTAAACTGTGGGTGATGATATTTCTTGTGATTGCTTCTCTGGGGTCCTTGCTAGGGAACCGTTACAAACACACGGGGTGGTGCTTTCACTAACTTTGTATTCCATCTCTTAAAACAGCTTCGATCTCGTTACCATTGGTGGCATCTCCATTATCCTGCACTTCGAGCGGGCTCCCTTCATCACCCAGGAGCACACGCTGTGGCTGCCATGGGATCGCTTCTTTGTGATGGAAACCATAGTCATGAGGCACGAAGAGAATGAGATCCCAAGCTGTGACCTCAGTAACTTCGCCCGGCCCAACCCTGTGGTCTCCCCGTCTCCTCTGACAGCTTTTGCAAGTTCCTGCTCGGAGAAAGGGCCTATTGTTCCTGAAATCCAGGTATGAACCGAGGAGAAAATAATCCTGTTCCTTTCTCTGCTTCTTTCACCTGCCTTGAGCAATACAAACACAACTATTCTGTGTCTTTCTCTATTCCCCTACCTTGCTAAAAAGAAGCATTCCACGTTTGTTACACCATTTTTCAGACATTGGCCAGGAGCGCTTGCTCACAAGCACGCATTTAGCCAGAAGATTTCTTTTCCCTTATCCCTGAGAGATGGAGGCACAGCACTAGCGGCCAACAGTGAAAACCTGCTTTGCTTTCACCTCTCATCCACAGGAGGTGGGCTGGGACCCCCATATGATCCACCACAAGCCTTTGGGCAGCCCTTTGGCATTCCGTATGCCCAGCGCGAGGCTGATGGACCACTTCCTTACACTCTAATGCCTTTCTTCTGTTCAAGAGCAAATTTCACCCACTGGGCATTACAGACCTCGGTGGTGGAGTGTCAGGCATGAACTTTCTCAGGGTTTGAAGGCATACCTCTCACACTACGAAGCTGCTGAGATGTGCAGTCAGCCAGCAGACGGCTGGCAAATGGCCAGCCTGTGGAGCACCTGGATTTTATTGCATTTCATGACATTTGGGATAGATGAGCAAAGCAAGAGGGTTACCTTTAATTTCTAGTCCCTGTTTTCCTTTTTTTAAGAAAGTGTGAGTCAGATAAAGTAGTTTAACAACCTGCTGTGGATTTAAAGTATTTTGCCAAATGGAGAGTTGGGTTTTAAACTGAATAGTCCAAACATAGTCCATTTTCCTTAAAAATAGGCACTCTGTTGAAATGCGTGGATGTAGCAACATTCAAGCTTTCCTTTCTTGGGCATGTTGTTCCCTGGGTTTTAGATGCCAGCATTTGGCATGTCCTGGGTATTGCTTTTAGTGACAAATAATAGTCTGCCAAGGTAGAAATAATGACAAGTGTAGCAGCAAATTGCGTGCTTCCTGCGTGACTCCGTCGGGGTTGCGGTAGCGTTAATGAGGAAAGAAGCCACTTTATGTCTTCTAATTTTAATACACCAGGTACTGAACCCAGCAACAAATAAAGCTAGTGGTCTCTTTACCCTTCCCTCTGGACCAAATCCTGTGATCCTTTCTCACATTAATTTCCAATGACAGTCACCAGGTTTGTCCCAGCATAATTACTAATTAAGTCCTATGTCTTGTAAAGTCCATCAGATTGCTAATTCTTGGTTCAGTTTTCACATTTCTTTTTTCCTAAACCAACAAACACCATGAAAGGTAATGTTCAGCACTGCCTGGGAAAGAAGCAAATACCTGATACAGTGCAACTATAATCAAAACCTCACTCATTATTTGGTAGGATACTCGTTAGATTATGTTAATTATATCTGTTGAACTAAGACATTCTAAAACTCTTCTTCAATAAGAGTGTATGTCTGTCTATCGACTGTGAAAGCAGCCAGGGAAGTAAATCATAAGCAATGGTTTGATACGTTTTCTTGACTATAGATCATAGAATCACAGAATGGTTTGGGTTGGAAAGGACCTTTAGAGGCCATCTAGTCCAACAACCCTGCCATGGGCAGGGACAGCTTCAACTAGAGCAGGTCGCTCAGAGCCCCGTCCAACCTCACCTGGAATGTTTCACAGGGATGGGGCATCGACCACCTCTCTGGGCAACCTGGGCCAGTGCTTTGCCACCCTCATCACACTTGTTTAGAGCCATTTGAAATGTCCTGCAGATGTTCTGCTTGGCCTCCAACTGCCAATCCAGAATGATCCCCCTATCAGTGTCCCGCATTATATCTGCCAACCCCTTGTGAATGTCACAGATAACTTGGACATCCCAAATAGCACTAGACACTTGTAGTTATGGAATCTAATTAAGACCTAGGTGGGATTCATTTTGAGATTATGGCACCTAAATAAGGTGTTCACGCGCAGTCGTCTGGATGTGTGCTAGATGTCTGAGCTCCCATTAAAGCTGACAAATCTAATCAATACTGTCAGCAGAGCCTACAGATCAGTTAAGCTGACCATCTTGAAGGTATCTGTTTCCCACTGATGGTATTGGTTAGATGTCTGCTGACTATAATTGATGCTTACATACCTACCTCACATGCACACATGTATATGTCGACGTCTGGATTTAGACGCTTTAAACTGGAATTGAATCCCACTCTTAAATTTACCTGGCAAGGGCAACCTTCTGAAGAGCCTATCTCTGCCCATTGGCCATGGAGAGACCTAGAAGAGTAACTCAGAGCAGACTTCTAACTTTTAGGTTCCTAAGTTTGAATAAGATGAATTCCATACGTGACGAGCAGTGCTTTTCCCACATGCCAAACGACTGAGCTAAAACCTGTAAAACTGTATGCCCCCTCCAGTATTGCCAGCTGACGGCTAACAGAGTTTGTGGTGCAGGAGTACACAAGAGAATCCGATTTTATGGCAGAGTCCTGACGGTACTTCAGTTCATAAATTAACTACTTTTCCTTTGTATACTGGATATGCATACAATAAAAAATAACCTAGCTGTCAGTTTCCACAGCTGCATATAAAATGTATTTATAATACGCGGTTCTCAGTAGAGAAATGTTAAATATAAAAGGTGTGAGCACTTAGCTGGGAGGAGGTGAAAAACGGATGGCAGGGCTGGGAAAGAGATTTGACAAGTGGGCAGATAGGAACCTCAGGAGCTCCAACAAATAAATGCAGTGTTCTCTACCCAGATGCATTCAAAAGACCAAATAATACATTTTAAGTGTTTGATTCAGGTGCCTAAAGGCAGATTTGGTGCTCTTTAAGATGTCCTGAAGTGTCCCTTCAGGCCTCCGGCTGCAGCTTTAGAAAGGTGTAAATCTCAGGAAGGTCCGCGTCAGATCTGTCATCTCCTTGCAGAGGTTTTGGATACCATAGAACATCTCAAAAGCACTAGATGCCTATGTTAAGGCTCCTGAATCAGGCCCTAAATGTCTGTCTTTCTCAAAATTTCTTCTGAGAATCATATCTAAAAAAAAAAAAGATAAAAAATTGATTGTTCCTTGCCTTGCCTGCTGGCAAAGTGAAGAGTAGCTGTAAGAGAAATGTGTAACCCAGCACACAGAAACAGGATTTTCTACCTTTTCTCATGCAAAGAGTGGAAGAATTGCTACTAACACAAGCATAGATCAACACCCAGGAGCAAAGGGAACACAGCAGTGAAAACTGCTGAATTGTGAAAATCCAGAGTAAGCCTGAAGAACCAGCTCTTCTGCCTGAGCAGCCAGGTGGCTGGACCACTTTCAAAGAGCAGATTACATTGGTTAGGCCATGATAAACTCTGAAGAGCCCAAGTCTTTCACAAGGACCCCAGACACAGCATACAAATGTATCTGGGCCAAACAGCAATTGTCAAATACAAATAAGGGCACGATTCAGCTGTCGTTACTTTTGGTGCATTCAGAGTATTTTAAAGTTTATTTTTCCCCCCTTCTCCCACCAGTGTTCTACTGGATTATACTCTCCCCACCAATGCCCTGCTTTGTTGCTAGTTCAGCACTACTTACAAACTACAAATGCGTTTTGGATAATCTGAATTACCATTTGAATCCATCTCTTCAAGCAGGCGCCTTTAAACTCAGCCCCTTGTGCTGCTCAGTGCCGTGGTGGTACCGCGGTGCTGACCCTTTCTCTGGAATGGTAGGCAGCAGAGACAGATCATGACAGAGAGAAATAATTATTTCTGACACGGATTTGAACTAGACATTGCAAATAGTACCTCTGCGACAATTCTTTCTGCCTGGCTTTTTCCTAGAGGGGTTACATATGAAGACAGATTTGATACCAGGGATCACCTTTACCGCAGCTTAGGTCAGCTGGTCTCTGGTTGAGCCTGGTCCCAGCCTAGCTTGTTGCTGAGCTCATAAAATATATTTTTTAAATTCCTGGGTTTTCCCAGTTCTGTCATTTTTCAGCCTCCTAAGGACTGAGATATGTAAATTGAAAAGGCTGCATTAGGGAAAGTAAATATTTATGAGCACAGTGGAACAGCGCTTTAACTTCTGGATGTGTCTGTTTGTCAAGTGCTGCAACTTGGCAGCTCAGAGGCTGTAAGTTATCACTTGAAAAAGTGTTGGGCCTTGGATAATAGCTCAGAAGAGGTCTTTTAAGGGGGGCAGATTACAAGATTTGTCGTTAGTCATAAGGCTAACCAGAAAACCTGTAAGAGATGAGCAACTTGTCACGCCAGGGAAGTTTGCTGCTCCCACACA
>VZTV01080789.1:0-23584 GCA_013400875.1 Anhinga rufa
GCAGCTGAGTGACAAATTTCTATTTTATTTAAAATGAGACAAGTGGCCCCCTAAATTAGTAAACGCTACCATGTATGGACACATAAAATGAAGCATCAGATTCTTCCCCATTCAGTTAATCTGAGATTTTTTTGCAAGTGCTAAAGCACAGGCACCTATAGGAGCTTCACGCTGCCGTATTAATCAGACAGCACTCTGTCATTTAAATAGCTGCTAGACAAGGACTAACAAGAGGAACCAGGAGGAATTCCTACATCCCTGTCTCGCTCTGAATAATACATCACCCGCTATGAAAAATAAATCAAGGAAAACCAAACATTTTAGAGGAGACTCATCTTTTTAGTCCCTGGCAGATTTGCAGTGATACATCCCAGCATTGGTACCAGTGAAAGTCAGCCTTCGTGGGAACAGGCACAGTGCGGTTGAAACTACCGAAGTCATGTCAGGTCTGAATATGATCCCAAGTTTATCTGACAAGCTGTATTATACAGAGGTAGAAAACACATGCGCTAACCTTTTACCAATAAAGAAAAGAAATTAAGCCTATTTCTTACTACGCTGCACCCAATGTATAAAAGGCAACAAAATATAACCCAAACAGCAAACGTTAATTAAGTGCTCCGTTAAAGCAGCAGAGGACAACACTGCGTTTTACAAGGACGCATAGTACTCTCGCACCCAACTCTCAGCCGGGTTTGCGTTGTGTAAGAAAACAAGGGCAGACCATTCTCCTTTCTGAGGATTCCTCTGGTCACAATATCTATGACTTCGACCTACGCAACGCTTCTTTTGCAATGCCCAAAGCAGTTTCCAAGCCCAGATTTAATTAAAGTTTACTTGTCAACATGGTCTGAACTGTAAGAGTGCATCAGACTCCCTGAACCACATGATTTCTTGTACTGCCAAGTTTAATGAAGAATGCTTTGCCCTTTAAAAGACCAAGTCCTCAAATCAGCAAATGCTGCTTTTGTACTTAAAATGGGGAACACACGGAAAAGCTGACAGAAGACACTAGCATCACTTTAGCGCATGAGGTTAGAGCTGTTTGTAAATGACTGCAACTCAGGGCCAAAGGCACACAAGACTACACGCATTGAAACTGCGCCTTCAGTGCATTAAGGCAACTGCAGCCGAACCTACCTACTAAGCTATTTTTTTATTTCAGAGTAAAGTGTGTTGTCCGTGGCCTGATGGATCATTCTGATTATGCTTACGTGCACATCCCCAAGCTTTTAAGCAGCTCTACAACGCTGAAAGAGCACTGTAGTGAGAGCCCTCTGGATCTGCCGCTGAAAATCCTTATTAGGTCCTTCTGTACTGCTGGACTCAACCTCTTTTACCACTTTTGCCACATTGCTGAATCTGTCTAAATTCGCCTCTGTGTCTTCAGTCAAATCCCACCAAGTTAAAGCAGGTGCGATGGATTTTGCACTCTGAAGAGAGATGGCTGCCAAATTAATTTAAGAATATATACTGTTGCAGCAACAAATGACAAAAAGAGAAGAATGTAGCTATTTAATAGTAAAAACTGAAAATCCAAGTGATTGGATTACCTCTGTTCTTGTCTGCAAATAGTCTAAACTGTGTTTATAAAAGGCAGCAAGAGACCACCTCTGCCCCATATAACTGATAGAGAAACTAGCACTGTGACGTTTTTAATCTCACGTTAGACTTTTCGTTGGTCTTCCAATGTAATTCCTTTTTCAACAGTAATAATCAAAGGACTCATAGTAATGACTTTCACAAATCATGAAGATGAATTTAGTAAAAAGTGGGTAGAAAACATATTTTGCTTTCTCCTTTTTAAATAGGAAAGCTCAGATTTAGTAGCAGAGTTCGTCAACTAACACAGACTTTTCACTAATGCCATGGCAGCAATTGTTTGAAAAATTAAATATTTACTAATGAAAGACTTCTGCCTTCCAATATGCAGGGGAAGAGTCCTCTTTACAGAAAGCTCTGGTAGAAGAGTAGAGTGTATATAAACCAAAATTTACATTTGTACACTATTAACTGCTAGGATTGCTAAAGTAGCTGCAATCGTACTTCTCCACTCTCGATCACAAGAGAGGACTTGCAGTAAGCACCTTCAAGTGCTCAAGACACCAAAAGCCATGGGGAGCTCAGAGATGCTACCGAAGCAAAAATCCCGAGCGCCCACTGTGAGTCGGTCAGGATCAGCACTACCACGATGGCAGCTACACCGTGGCAGGCAGATACTGTCATAAAGGTCCTATTTTTCATCTGATAGCAGAACGAGGGGGGAAGGATGTCAAACTGCTATCTACGACTGACTGAAAAACTGCAGAGTCATTAACAAAACCCTTCAATTATTACATTTATCACCCACAAAAAAGTGATCTCTAAGTGGTCATTACCTACATCATTTCCTACCGTTTCGTGTTCGGAAATGCTGGGGCTCTCGTTGCCCCTATAATCTAATTCTGCTCTCCTGCACCTCTGTTTTCTGGAAGCAGGGATACTGTTAAAAAACAGTGTAAATTCACCATAATCCAACTTTGGGTAACTGGATTATGACATTTTCTCTTCCTCAGAGTCCTTCACATTGACACTTTCTGTTCTTCAGAGTCCTTCACTTTACAACCTAGGCACTCCTTAATATAACTCTGAATCTATCTAACCTCATCTAGTTCCTTTTTCTCAAAAAAACCTCAGAAACTACAAATTCTCTTCTGAGCACCTTTATCACCTGTGCTCACTGGGGTGCGACTCCAACCTTCAGGATCAGACACAGCCGGCCCCCATTACAGCTGAACACTACCTTCACCTCTGAGTGACATTTCCCTAGAGATGGCAATCAGCTTCTGAACCCAGTTTCAGGAGCGAGGAGAAAGGAGATCCTGTTCAGTTCGTCCTTCTCTTCCCTTTCTGCTTCCAGCAATTGTACACTTGCTACGCCATCTGTAACCCCTCTGGGGAAGAGAGCTCTCTGCCTCCATGCTCCAGCTCCCCGAGCATGACTGGTAGAGCTGCTCTCTCTCTCATTCCTTTCCTGGAGACTGAAGATGCTTCATCCCTTGTAGCGTTTTACAAGGTATACGGGTTGTCAAGAGCTCTGTACTTGGTTCAGTGTTTCCAATGAAGCAGAGAGGGAGCCCGACATGCTTCCCCTGCTCGTAAAAGCTGCAGAGGCAGCGCCTGCTGCACCTTCAGTGAGGGCAGGAACTCAGCCCTGGGATGATCGATGATGGCAGTGCCCCAGGGAGACAAAGGCCATAGTGATTTTTTGACTGCCTTCAAACCTGGACTGAGAGTCTCCATGTCACACGTCAATCTTATTGAAAGCAGACAGTGGAGGAATAGAACTTCTTGAAAGAAAAGTTAAGATTTCCTTCAGATCAGAACATTATGGGCAAAAAGGGACTGCTGCCTGCTTCCCCTGGAATAAATTTCTAAATCCCATATTTCCATGATACCACTTAAAAAAAACCCCAAACCAACCATGCTTCTAAAAACTGTGAACTCAGTGGGAACACGCAAGTGTATCAAGTCAGCCACCGGCATAAACCAAAGCAGTATCAAACCCTAAATGATTTCATTAGCTAGATCAGCAGCTCCAACATGACAACACGGTCTTTTTGTTTTCAGAAGCAGCAAGATTACAGCATACGTATCCGCACACACGTGCCTTTCTATAGCATGGTACACAAGAGTCTAAAACAGGCAAGCGGTCATTTATTCTAAGTAGCAAGAGGCGCTTCAGGTATTGGCTTAATACAACCTGTCCATGTTCCTAGATGACGTGCTAGGATATTTTCTGGCAGCTTGTCTTTCAAAGCCTGCCCAATTCCATCCTTATGTGCACTCAAGCTGCTGGCTCCTGGATAACATAGCCGCTGGGAAGCAACAGGGCAGCACAAGACCCCGTCATCAGTCTGGCACCAGTCCGACACCTTGGAGCACTTCCTAGAGAGGCAGGTAACATGAGCGATGCTTGTCACATACCCATGGCTTGGCAACTTACTTTACCTCAGGAAGACCACATTAATCAGAATCCTTGCCTTCCCACCACTACATAAGAAGAGCAGTTTTAGATCTGCATTATTCCCTGAGAGAAATATTTTTGCTCATTTCTAAAGCAGTTTATTTAACAGGCCAGTTAGTGTCCTGCTAATCATCTCTCATGCTGGATAACAGTCTAGCAATGTACAGAAGTATTCTATTCCTCTAACTTTTCCAGCTATGCCAAAGTCTTTGGTCTCAGAAACATCTTCCATTTCCCTTCACTGTATATAGATGATCATGTTACATTTTTTAACGCACGTTCACGACTCAAGCTTCACATGGCTCAGGCGGAAGAAACACCATCACTTGGAAAGTGTGTCTGCTAGACTGAACACAGAACATGAGATGTAACTAGTTACCATGTGGCTGTTCCGGACGCTGTATTAGAGGATGCCGTGCCTACTGTCAGTGATATCTCAGGAGTTCAGCTTAAAAATAAACTTACTATTTTGACCCTTTCAAAATATCTGGGAAATGTTTTGATAAACTATTTTATTTTTGAGCAAGTATCACTGTTATTTCTTTTACTGGTCTCTTTGACTTTCTAACTACTTACTGTTCATTTTTCTTTATGGGCTTCACAGTTTAATTTCTTGACCTACATCCAGTAAAAGTTTACAACAAAAAAAACATTATAATCTCATGCTGTAATTATAAAAATGGTTAGATACATTAGGAATGTTTTTACAGGAGAAAATTATACGGCTCTGCAGAAAATTTTACAAGCAAAGATATTTAGACAAGTGCTACATCAGAAGTAGCACCATATGTTCCCATACTTGAGCATGAAAGACAAAATGCCTGTAAAATGAAAAGCAATGAATTTTTTCCAAAAGCTACTGCCCTGAGAACTTAAAAATATGCACTTATTTCAAGTACCAAATAATCACACCAATCTAATTAAGAAGGAGATAATTGGAAGACCAACAGGTTGCTAAATCATGCTCAGGACACACAACCTGGTGTTTGCTCTAGTTTCTAGGTAAGATTAAAATAGTAACAGTGCCAATGTCTCTTCAATCTCCGCACAGGTTTGAAACATTAAACTGCACTCAGACCACATTTCATCATGAGAAGTGCCATTAAAACCTCACTATTTAGCATGGCGGGAAGCTGCTGTAATTGCAGGAACTTTCTACTCACAACAAGCATTGTTACTGTAGTCTTGTCATCACATATCACTAACTGGAAATGTTTAGGCTGTCATTTCTGAATGTCGAAGCCCAATTCCCTGCTGAGTGTACATTACTATGAAGCTTTAAAAACCTGGACTGGATTCTGATCGGTGCCATTCATAAACATTTATAGAAATTTCTCTGCTGCAGTTACTTCATACAGGAAACCTCCATCTTTTGGCAGACAGCGAGAACCTTCACCCAGACTTCCTTCAAACACAGCCACCGCTTCCACGACTTCAAGTAAACACTTCAGACTGCAGTACTTAACAGATAGCAGCAGCAGCCACCTACCTGTTAGAAGTGAGCCTACCGGCATTTAGCCAAAAAAAAACCTCAAAATACACTAGCTCACCAAGTTCCTATCTTCCACATCTGCCAAGTCACACAGATGTTCAGACGGAGACTCATGGAGATGTATATCTGCTAAGTACCACGTCCCCTGTTCCCCGGCATATTCACAAGGTGCCACGCTATTGATCGATACTAAGGGCCAAATGACCATCTGGCCAAAATATTGTGTTCTCATTTTTTTAACATATAAGAGCTTTCATTTTCAAATTTTATTCTAATGAAAGATGAATACTCCTTTCGACTGTACCAGTTAGCAACGTGAAATCCCCAGCTGATGGCTGACCATGCCTCCAATTTGTATCGGCATCTTGATTTCCCAAATGAAGACAACTACAGACACACAACTATACTGCGACGTTAAAAACGGGCCACAAGAAACAAGACAGAAAAATATTGCTTCCTCTAGTAAAGCTATTGCAGCACTTTTTACTCCAAGTTTGAATTCAGTGTAAATCACTTTCTCTGCATGCAAAGACACTTTCAAGCACCCCTGTAAATGCAAAAGGTACATTAACAACTTCTAATATGCCTGCTGCATGCACGCACACACAAAATATAATCAAACATAGCTTTGTTCCCCACTGGCTTAGTTAGCATAATTCAGGAAATTCAGGAAGGAAGGAAACATTGCCTTAAAAGTTGATTTTGAAAGGAAACACATTGAAAATATATGTGTCAAGCTAATTGTTCACAAAGGTGTTTTCTAGGCATGTGAGTAACCTCAGCCCCAATTTTTACACCACACTTGAAACAGGCTCATTTAAGAAAAAACCTGTTAGAAAAGTGGTATGATGCAATGGAATAATCAGTAGCCAAGACTCTGGAAACCTGGATTTAAGGTTTAGTTGGTGGCTGATTAATCCTGTCTTGTCGCTTGTTTAACCCATATTGCTCCTCATGCACAAGATGACGATCACAATATTTGTTTCCTTGGTAAATTGTTTTGAGAACTACTGATAAAAAGTTCCAAGTAGTAACTGGGCACTACTAACAGGTGTAAGAGTTTACTCAGCTTAACAGCGCATCCATGCCTCACTATGCACATCAAGGTCTCAACTTCACAAAGCCATTTTTTCTGATTTTGTGTAACTGATATCTCAGCTGCATTCACACACGGAAATCAACGCATGTTCCACACATCGATGCTATCCCGGTCAACACATGAGCTCTCTCCAGGGCTAGAACTGCCATGGGTTAATCCATCTCCAGCTGAAACGCCAAGGCTCTCTTGTCAGAGCTGCTTTATCTCCTAACAGTCAAGCAAGGCTCGCCCACAAGCCTCTGCAGGCTCAAACTCCACAGTTAGGAGCTGGAGCGAGGAGAGGACTTTCTGATGGCTTTTCACAGCAACCAAGCAAGCAAAGAAAAACAACAATGTCCTCCCCACCTCCAGCTCCCCTGGCTGGCACCACAGTCCCCACCTCTGAGATCACAGACTTGCTTTGGACCTTTCAGAAGCTCACAGGACTCACTGAAACACAGAAGCGACCTTAATGCAGCACTAACCAGAGCAAAAGGGTTTGGTCCAACAGATTGGGCCTGAAAAGAACTGACGTTCTGCAAAGGCAATTTCCAGATAATTCATAAGTGTCTGATGTTGGTCTGATGACCAACATGTTAGAGATTCTCAGTCTTTCCCTCTGCCAGATGTTCATGAATTCAGCAAAATTTAAACATACCACAGACACGCAAAATAGATATCACTGAACGTTTATTTTGATAGCTTTCAGATGTAATATGTACTTGGGTCTGCGTTTTTCAGAGTTCTGCTTTGTGGTTTTGAGCGTTAAGTTTCCTGCATAAAACACAATTAAAACCAGAGCGAGATAACAAGAGCTGATGACTCCACTGCAGCGATGCCATACCAGAAGGTGACAGGAGCCATAGAGCAATGCAGAGGGCACCTTGTCTTTGAGGAGGGCAGAGGATGCTCAGATCTCTCTGAGAGCACTCCCCACCCTATGGGAACAGGCATAAGCAAACTTGCATGCAATGAAATTGATACCAAGCCTTATCTGACTAGCTATCACTAAAATCTCACACCTCCACACAGCCCAGCCTCTAGCCCAGCTGACTCGTTTGCAGCTACCAGGCCACATCTTACACGGCATGAAGGATAAGCACCGACGGAGCTGAAAACAGGCAGGCCCACAGATGACAGCTTAGTCAGCATCGTGCCAAGCCAAGATCTACAATCTCATCCGTCCCTGGACCTCCGCAGATTTGCAGCTGGCTTCAGCCCTGAATTAGAAACACATTTGGATCACTAAAGGGACGGTGTTTACATGCAGAAGAGAACTGGGCCTGCAATCTGTAGGTCGAAGAGCTACCTCACATTTATACTATTAAAACACAGAAATCTATGTTTGTGGAAGTATGTTTCTTTACGTACGGAACAAATGTCTCTGGATGTGGCTAGAATTGAGAACATTCTCAGCTTTATCCTCTCCAGACTCCTGATCAGACTTCTAGAGCAGTGAGGAAACTGCCTCTCAAAGAACCTTTCCCACCGTGTTCCACCAGACCTAATGGGACACAAATGCAGTGCTTAGCGAGCACCGTAGCAGCAGTCACGCTAGCTAGATGAGGAAACCAACTGGGTGGATTATTTATCATCTAACCAGCACAACTATTCCCACTCCTGAGGCACTTGAATACTACGCTGATGGGTAAAAACACAGACACAGTGAGGCTCAGTGTTTGGAATTGAGATGCTCCTGGTTCCCTGGGAAACAGCGTTTCCTAATAAACAGAATACAAACAGGATCTGGATTTTTCTCACTCTGGGCAGTGAAAATCTACTAATCGCTTTCATCTTCCATTACAGATTCTTCCCCATGAGTTCTGAGAGCCTCTTGCTTCCTGTGCATCATGATGTATTTCTGAGCAGCACTGCAAGAACAAATCAATTAAAATCTAACAAAATTTGGGGGGTATTAAATGCGCTTATTAAAAATGTTAAATTTGAGAGCAAATGTCTCTTGACTGCGTCTTCGCAGTCAACACCCTGTTTCTCCTGTTACAAAGACAACGAATATCCAAAAATCTCACATCGGGTTTAAGTGACATGTAGTATTGATACCCAACATCAATTAATTGAAAAATACATCTGCTAAGTGCACCTCTACCAAAAACGAAGCAGAGACAGCCAAGGTTTGCTACATTTAAAGTATAGATCTTTTCATGTTGATAAATTCAATAGATATTTTGCTCTCAAAGGCAACAGAAATTATTTCTCATTCAAACATTCTTCACTAATCCTTCAAAAATCCAATTTCCAAACTGGTATCAGAGCGAACTCTGTCAATTTTGTTAGTTAAAATAAAATAAAAACACCATCAAGCAACAGAGGGGGGACAGAATACGTTGCCCAGGAAACGGACTCGGCTTCAGTGCCTGAAGTACACATTTCCAGGTGGCAGCTGATAAGCCTTGACTTGTCATTTAAGTACAACACGCTTTGTTTAATTTGGATTGCTGCACAGTTATCATGAAGGAGGGTCAAGCAAGTCCTTTTGTGCTACATCTCTTTTTGGACTTCCCCCACGTATCTTTTCAGTATTCCAGGGGTCTACAACGGGATGTAATTGCAGTACTGTGATCAATACAAGGAGCTAGCACTATCCACCTCATTCTTGACAAAACCAGGATGATGGAGTGACTTGAGAGGATAAAACTCTGAGATCCAAGCTTCCAAGATAGTCCGATCGGTCACTTCCATGCTGTCAGGCAATCCAGCAATTCATTTTCAGCAGCCTGAATACAACTTTTCAGTACACTCTAAAAGTCTAAGAAATCTTTCTATTTTATTACTTTCATAGAGAAGGCAAAATACGCAAATACCAAAGTCTTAATGCTGAAATGAGGATTTTTTTAAATATGCTCAGGATGCTTTTTGTCCTCCTAGTCCTCCAAAATACTTGCACGTGCTATGGTCACAAGTGGTCAAAACGTAGCATTCAGCATTATTGGCTGGAGTGTAGATCAGGTGGCAAGATCCAACAACAGGGAATAAATAAAAAAGTTCTTAGCACCTGTACCTGGAGGAGACAGAGATTCTGGCATCTTCTGCTGTTTAGTTAAGACTGCAGAGCCTTTGGTCTTGGTGGCTGGAGAGCTGGTTAGGAAAAACAACACTGGTGGAATGCTGTCCTTTCATGTTTTCTTTATGGTCCTAATGATATCGCAAAAGCTTGAAATTCAAAATTTAACCTCAGGTTACAAAAAAAAATCCTAAAACGGATGCAGGCAAGCAAGATGAATGACAATAACAGACAAGTGACCTCATTCAGAGCACCGCAAGAGCATGGATATTTAAGCATCTTGCTTCTGTCTGGGCATCCAACTTCAGTGCAAGTCAGGTGCCCAATGAGGAGTGAACTGCTCAACTACTTTGACGGATCTAAGCCAATTTTCAGGTTCTACCTTATAGCATTCATATGCTTGTGCTTGACGTATTCAGCTGCTGCCAGTGAAATGTTTTTTCTCTCTCATAATCCAACATTATTTTTAGAGATCCATCTTATTGTCATCGGTAGTATTTTCAGACCACAAAAATCATAAGATGGATTTTTAACGTCATTAAGATTTGTTTGTAAATCAAAAATAGACTCAGAAACCAAGGGATGTGGATCACCAATCAATGCCTTTCTCCAGGCTTATCTGAACTTCGCATAAATATGAGCTACCTAGCGATGAATCGGCCCTGTAACTTTTGAAAACAGCATTTTTTTTTTCTTTGAATCCAAGTTACAAGTACATGTTCGAAAAGCCTACATTGATCAAAAGCAAAAGTTGATCAAGGCAATTTTCACAATCCACAGGAAGTTAAAAAGATGCAGTGAAAGAAATCTAGTGAGTTTTGAGGCCAAACATTTAAAGGAGGTATCTCACTATTGATCACATCAGAGAAGTTTGATATTACAGGCATCAAAGCTCATGAATAATTTGGGTAACCTCGAAGAAGTACCAAACTGGACACCTTTAGAAGACATTCAGTATTGTTGCTGAACTGTGCTGGTTTTGGCTGGGCTAGAGTTAATTTTCTCCACAGTAGCTAGTCTGGGGCTGCGGTTTGGATTTGTGCTGGAAACAGTGTTGATAACCCAGGGACGTTTTCGTTCCTGCTGAGCCGGGCTTACACAGAGCCGAGGCCCTTTCTGCTCCTCACCCCAGCCCACCAGCGAGGGGCTGGGGGGCACAAGGAGCTGGGAGGGGGCACGGCTGGGACAGTGACCCCAAGGGATGTCCCACACCATACGGCGTCATGCTCCGCAGATAAAGCTGGGGGGAGAAGCAGGAAGGGGGGACATCGGGAGTGATGGCGTTTGTCTTCCCAAGTCACTGTTAGGCATGATGGAGCCCTGCTTTCCTGGAGATGGCTGAAAGCCTGCCTGCCCACGGGAAGGGGTGGAGGAATTCCTGGTTTTGCTTGTGCTTTGCCTATTAAACTCTTTATCTCAGCCCACGAGGTGTCTCTCTTTTACCATTCTGATTCTCTCCCCCATCCCACCGAGGGGGAGGCAGCGAGCAGCTGTGTGGGGCCTAGTTGCCGACTGGGGTTAAACCATGACATGACCACATGGCTCACTGTGCTCTTCCAGCTACGACATCTCTCTTACTCTTGACAGCGCTTGAACAGTGCTGTGTTTGGTTAGTCTAAATAACCACTTAAATTATTATATGGAGTTTTACAAATCAGTATTACAAACCTTGCCACCATTTCCCCCCCCTCTGTAATCTGACATAATATTTGTAATAATTCAGCACAAAGTCCACACAAATCATGCAACTAAGAAATAAAGGGTTGAAGAAACATGTACTTGCAGAAGTATACAGGTACAACACTGCTGGTTCCTTCCTCTCCCCAAGAACGTACAGAAACAGTGCATATATGCCAGAAGTTTAACAGCAGAACTGACGAGTTAAACTAAGACTATTTGTTATTCACAGTCTTCACATAACTGTTCATCTTTTAAGACAGCCTAGCTCAAGATAGCAGCTTTCCCATTCACAATCAATAAATTTGCAAACATTTTCATGCTGTGTACCAAATACTCATGGACAGATCTCGAATCACAATCCTGACTCCTTTTCGTGTCTCTTCAGAATTAAAAGTACTTTAAAAAAAATATTACAAAAACAGACTAGTGCACAGACTAGTATCATTAGTGTATTTATTATTAAAGAAAACTTTAGTAGATATCCTGCCTCCTGCCACCTTATACTTGTACAATTGATTTTCTCCGAAACAGATTACTGTTATTACCAGTATATCTCACTCTTTCAGTCCCTCCGTCCAAGGCCTCTTCCAGGCTAATCCTTCCTTTTTCTCATTTTGTTTGGTATCCTTCTGGTATGATACTGTCTGAAAATCCCATCAGAAGTGATCAGATTTCAAAAGAAGAAATAGCACAAAGAGGGGAAAGAGAGAAGGGCGAATTTTTCTCCTCATTCACTTAAATATCCTTTTAGATTTCTTGACTGTGAATGCCCCAAAGATCATAGAAGATTCTTAATCCGTGTATATAAAGGAACCAAAGAACATTACTGAAACCCTTCACAGTACTTCAAGTTTGCCCTAACGGTGAAGACCATATTAGTGAGTCCCCGAGGCATATTACAAACCACAGCCGGAGAACGAGTGTGTGGAAAAATTGCACCCACATACAAAGGAACAACAACCAAAAGAACCACCTGACAGAAATCAGAAATTGCCGCACTGGACCAGAGCAGAGCAATTAGTATTTTAGCTTTCCCCCCAGCCCTCCAACAGGGACCAGGACCAGTGTTGATAGAGGCACACAAAAACTTTTTGCCACTAACAGCAATGGAACAACACATCAGAGTGAAATCCCCCCTCAGCTTCTAGTACTTAGAAGCAGATGTTCACCTTAGAGCAAATGAATCGGATCTCTTCTCCCAAACACCAAGGATTCACATATTATTTTTCATCTTGTATTATCCAAAGGAACTTAGGATACTTCTTGGGACTTCAACTGTTGTTGGGCTCTGCCATTTCACAGCAACGAGGGTCTGGCTAAATCTGCTAGTGTGGCTTAAGAGTTTAGTTACAACTCAGCATCCTATTAAAATACTTCTCCAAATTCCACGGTACCGTGCTCTCTCCCTTCTTCTTTACTTCGGCTTAATGCCGCAGTTATCTTCAGACGGACAAGAACACTGATGGTTACAGTGGACTCTTCTACAGATTCAAGTATAAAGTTGTGGTAAAACCAACCATACCACAAGCACTGTATAATTTGGTTTTAATCTTTTCACAAGTATGGATGTGGCATATTAAGGTGTACTTCTTTCTGCATTAAGCAAAATTCAAAGCTCAGTGTTTCAGTCCTAGCTGATTCTCTTTACAGAGCCCACCCTGTAACTATTCAAGAAGCACATGCAGATAAAATTTATATCAAGATCATGACTTGAAGATAATTCTCAATGCTCTCTCAGTAACTCTGTATCTGTGTATATGGCAATAAGACCTAAAATAAGCTGTGCTTTGGTTTACTAATTAAGACATGGCTTACTAGCTCTAGAAGCCAAGGCATTTTCATTGTTAGAGTCATTTTCTTATGTACACAAAGCTTTATTATACCTCAAACACCCTGTAATTTGGATGCCTCGCTGTCCTTTACACCCGCCAACGTCTATGCACTTTGTGTGTGAATGGGAGTACAAATTTTAACCCCATGCTATACTTACTGCTATGCTCTTCCCTAATTGGAGATGAATGGGCTAACAATCCCCACACAACCTGCAGCAATTCTCCACTATTAACCTCTTAATAAAATGAAAAAAAAATTTAAAAATGCCATTAACAGACAGAAAAGACAGGACACCCTTTGATTAACACACATAATATACCCTACAAGGCTGAAGTTTTGAAGCAAGCAGCACTTACCAAGAGTTGTTATAAAATTCTAACTCTGCATTATAACTGCCAGAGTTCAGAGAATTTGACAATTTAATCACTGTAATATTTCTAAAAACATATTTTACTATTATAAAATCATAACACTGTAACTCAGAAAGCTGTGCAAAGGACATTGTTGCATGAGGTCCTGTCCTCAGGTTAAAGGTATTCTCTCCAAGCAAGAACTCAGACAAGGCTTTAATGTGAGGACTCTCCATTCTGGCACTAAAAAAATAAAGCAAAATAAAAAGCCGCCCACATATTTCAGGCAGACAACGCTAACAGCCATGCAAGCTCCTGATGAGCTCTCGGAGGTAAAGGCAAATGTCTTGCATCTTGACCCAATTGCCATGAAAAATAAATAAGCTTTTCTATTGTCTTCGGTACATAACAGAACAAACTCCCACTCGCTACTCAAAAAATATATTATTTTTAAAAACATACACTGAAATAAACAAAACGAACAAAGAAAATCAGTATGTCAGATCCATCCCAGGTGTGACACTAGCGAAGTCAGGGGATGCGCACAAGCGCTGGCTTGCGGAGTGTTTGTCAGGACACAGTCAATAATGGCACTGTGATTTACTGTCAGCCTTTCGCTTCTGGAGGTCTGTGGTCAAATGTCAGTGAAGTTCCAACAGACGCTCAAAACGAGAGATATGGCCACACATCTCAAATTAATCAGCCAGACAGCATAGCTGCTAACCTCCACTTCGTGCTGGTTAAATGCTTGGAAGATAAGGGCGCTATGCACAGGTCTGAAGGGAGAGCTACTGAATGCGCTGTATCAGCGCTTCTGGCTAACTGCGGTACGCCACCTCAACTCGGGGAAACAAGTAACTGGCTCATTGACAAAGCTGTAGAGTCATCACCAATTCCCTCCCACCTTATTAACATGCACCCCCCCCCCATCAGGGCCTAACACAGACCTTGTTCTAAAAGATACATGGTATACTGGTGATGGTCTAAAGGTAATATATCTATATTCCCTACTCTGAATCTTGCAGTGAAAGTGTCATTGCTTCCATCAAAGATGGATTTAGCATCAAGTCCTTACTGCAAAACGAAGCCATCTGCGTAGCAGGATATGCAAGCTAAGGGAAAAAGGAAAAAGTACAAAAATTGAAAGTAATGACTTCACAGAAAGTGCTGCGTATCACATGTGGTTGTGGTGTATTCACAGTCCTGTAACGAGAGAGGTTGTTCAGCTCAATCCCCCCTATACTCCCACCGTAACACGTAGTGCCACTGCCTATCTAGCGT
The DNA here is from genome assembly GCA_013400875.1 of Anhinga rufa. Classification (NCBI taxonomy): domain Eukaryota; kingdom Metazoa; phylum Chordata; class Aves; order Suliformes; family Anhingidae; genus Anhinga; species Anhinga rufa. The sequence continues at coordinate 14,743 of VZTV01080789.1, forward strand.
CAGATAGACAGGGGTAAAAGCAAATATCTGCGGTCAGCACTGCTCTGTTTGCCACTTCACCATCCACTGAACTTTTCAGTAACCGGAGTGCTGGAACATCCAGGTAACTGCCTGAAACCAGGCAAATTTCTTCATAAGGAGAGCCATCAGTCTTACCACTAACATATCAACAGCTTTGCTGGGAGGATGATCCACCTCATACCAAAACATTCAAACCAAAACTGCTTTTGTCAGTGAAGTTAAGGATATGTAAGTGTCAACTTCTCCCAAAAGTCCTACAACATGAGTTTCTAGTAGGTTCATTGTTTTGCTATCACAAGCCACATTTCCAACTTGATAAATGACTCCATAAAACTGAGTTTGGTAACAAACACAGTATGCTCTAGTCACATACACACTCACATATCATGGCCCGGTTCTCTTACAGTGTGTAATAACTAAAACTAATTTACAAGTTTGATATAAAGCCTATGGAATTCAATCGAAAGACTCACACTGACATCAAGTTTCAGAGCTTTATACTTAAAATAACAAACTCCTGAAATAAATAGTAGATTACTTCACACTGGCAAGCAAAAAATTCTATGAATCCTGTAGCCTTTGTTTCTACAACAGGTTACTCTCAAGAGTAAGAAATGCTGTACGAGGCTCCCAACGGCAGGTGTACAGTGGTGGGTGCCATCAGGAAAGCTCAAGTCACACACAAAGTATGGTACACTGCTATTAGCAACAGGCCAGTTATTTCCATTTCAACTTTAAGAAACAACACATAAGCAAACCTACATCAAAACATGATGCCAGTTCACTATTTGGCCAGCAGGACGTGAGCTATTCCCACAGGGAGGATATCAGTTAACGCAGTAATGGTACTCTAAGTTTTTTCTCTCCGAAGTCACACTGCAGTTTCCTCAGCGCAGTAGTTTTTGATTTTATTTTCCTTATAAGAAGCATATTTATAGCAGAAACCATTCAAAGCTTAAGCTGAGTCTCCATTTACCCTCCAAACACCTTCGCCCAAGGAGAGGTGCTGTTGCATTTGTTCTGTAAGAATCCTCACACCTCCAGCAGTACGCAATAGCGCTAGTCAGCAGTTTTACTTCTCTTCATTAACCACCTCAGCAGGAAGCAAAAAGCACATATGACAGCCTTCTGATACTTTCCTTTCACACAAAAGTCAAAGCCCAGAGTAAAACAAAGGACTTCGTAAAATAGAAAGTTTACAGTAAATCACTTACGATAAAAAAACACCACTTAGACTGCAAATGCTGAAGGACATTAATTTATATAGAGGCACTTATACCCCAAATATTTCTGTCAGAGTTCAACTGTCTTGTATTATTCTAGGTTGCATAAATGTTCTCTAAAATATTTTTACCGCTGGTATTTTCTCTTCTAATTTCAGCAATCTTTCTGTCCTAAATACCTCTGTGCTTGTTACCCAGAATGTTTAGGTGGGATCACAGCAGAAGACTGTTATCATGTTTTATTTGGTTAGAGCTTTTAAAATTAAATACATGTGGTTTTAATTAACAAACATCTAGTCAAATTGAGCTCTCTCATCCCATTTTCTGCCACTCCAAAGGCTGAGGACACCCATTTCAGAAAAATAGGTAGGAGAACCCTGAAGTAATTTTTTTTTAGAGCTTTATAAATCTTGTAAATGAAAGCTGACATGTCATACAAGGAAAGAAAAAACACCAAGATCAAACCTTTGAGCATAGAAAATGAGAAGAATTATAAAAGGAAATGTTATCACCTCATCCTTTATTCCTTCAGCTGTGCCTATGGACTAAAGACAGCTTCAGACTGAGGTAACTTCCCACATACCTCATGACAGCTTAAAATATGCATGAAGCCCAAATGATTAATGCATATACCATATCCCGTAAAGCAGACTACAGCTACACATCGTATTTCCGATAGCACTGCAATATTACATTGCAACTGGTTTAACTGTAGCTTAGGAGTTTGTCAGAAACCTGCAAATACTCTAACACCATTCCCTGTGTCTCTGCATAGAGCCAAAGTTCTGGTAGAGATAACGGTACCCTACTGAATACATTGCGTCCCTGTGGTCACGCAAGTGCTGACAAGACCCAAGCTGAGGGTAAATGGGAGCTGTCAGCAGCGTATGGCAGCTCTCAGGGAATAGCTAGGCTGTTTGCAAACACGCTTTCCAATTAGGAGCAGCAATTTCAGGTAGCCAGTCTAGTACTTTTTAGAATGAGGTTTGACATGCAGAGGAATACCTCCTCCTCTCAGACGAGATTCAAAGTCAAGACCCAGGAAGATGGGACAGGCCTGTGCTGAGTCTGGTAAGTTCTGGTTACATAGTTAAAATATATTGGTTTACTCCTTTATTTACAAAGGAGTCAAAAGATGTTAGTCTCTGCTACTTGTCATTTAGGACCACAAACACTTCACTCCTGCTGCTCAAACGACAGTCCACAAGTACTGCAATAACATTAGAAGTGCCCTGCAAAATAATCACACCGATGTGCAATCAAACATCTGCTAGCTAGACATACCGCAAATTTTAAAACAAACTAGGTTCCACCAACAAGATATAGCATACTTACTACATGGTTTTGGGATAAGCATCGAAAATAGCATCCCTTTATATTGCTCATCAGAGTTTAGGTCCAGGTTTCCATGCCACATTCTACCTCACGGTTTCACAATTTCACCGTTCCTTACAACAGATGGAAAACATCAGGGTTTTCATTACAGCTCAATGCACAGCTCCCCGTCTATACTTCATTGGCAGGTCCATGTATACAGGTATAACACAGAACACCCAAATTAAGATTTACACATTACTTTCAGAACAGCAACAAGTGATAACAGTCAGCACTTTTAACTGTTTTCTCCACAATGTTACAGTAGCTGACAAAATCACAACACAAAGAACCCAAAACGATTCAGCCTTGCTGTGAATACCAAGTATTTTCCTGAAGTTTAAGGCCATTTCCTCAGAGCAAAGCTGTCAAGAGTTTTACCACTCACCAAGGTCAGACGAGTGTCAGAATTAAACCTCATGCTTGCATCAAATCATATAAATATGAAAGAAGAGAGGTTTGACAACTTCCTGGTGAGACAAGTCCTCTGCAAAAATGACCATATGAAGTGTAGGACAGGCAAAGCTCTGATTAAAGCCACCAGGCTCCCAAACCACCAGCTGCCCTCTCCAGCATCTGGTGGCCAGAGTCCAAATTGTAGATAGTTGAAGCACTCTGCACAAAGAACACCCGTCAACTGAGCTTTAAAGTAACAACTGCTTTCATTGCACTGTTAATAACATGGCGGAGTTTGTAACAAGACTATTTGGACAAAAAAAAAAGCAATATCAGAAAGCCCGCCATGTTGGGAGCAGAAAAACCATATCTTTGTGCGCGAGTTTTAAAAATATATACTGAAAACCTTAGATCACCTTTCCACATAGCCAGTGACGGGACTGATGCACATCATGAGTGCAAGACAGACGGCACTTTTAGGAAGTCTGGTTCCGTACTTCACGCTACTTAGGGCCAGGCCAATTTTAAACAGAAAGGACTGAATGGAGAAAGAAATACGGTATTTAATGGAAGTTTTGCAAGACCTTGTAACTTACGTATTACACATCTTCACGCAGTTGCCATACACTCACCTTATTAATCATTTTTAAATCATTAAAAAGAGAAGTCTCTACACTTACCACTTTGGGGGTCGTCAGCCCTGTCAGGAATACGCATTTCACTGAAAGTAATCTGGGTTTACCCCTACACAGCAGCTTATCTTAACCGAAGGCATTCTGTAAGTTAATCACGATAGGTAATGGACCGATGTGAGAGCGCAATGTGATAAATGATGAGGACAGCACCCGGCACAGGGCTCACTCTCCTCCATCTCACAAGCAGATCCAACAACAAGTGGTCAGTTCCACCGATGTCAACACAACTTCTCACAGCTGCTTATAAAATGGAAACACATGAACTCCATCCAAGACAATTTGGTAAAGCAAAATCCTCACTTTCTTCAGAGTGCATGACTTCAAATCTAAGCTTAAAGGGCTGAGAAATGGGTTTTCAGCTATGACGCTAATTTCCTTCATGAAAACATCTCAAAGCACATAGAAGAAACAACATGGAGCAGACTAAGAAATTCTGCTAAGTCTATAAAAAGGTATTTCTACAGCACAGTAGGATGTTGGAACTTTGGTTTTAATAATTTCATTTGCTGTATTTCATTCATTTCAATATTGTTGTAGCCGCTTGTCTTTCCAAATAACAAAAGACTTAAATTGTGACTATCTTAAAAAAAGTAATTAATTTCAATCAGTGAGGATACACGGCTCTTAAAAGCCAGGCACGTTTATTGGCTATCTTTCTAAACTGCAGCAATAACAACACACAAAAAAACCCTTAAGATCTTCCTTCATTTTTAATTTGTTATAATTAAACACGTGCAAACTCAAGGCTTTGAGAAGCTTTAGGAGCTATCAGATTCATTTATATTGAGCCTAGCTCTCCATCTGGGGTCTTTTCCAAAGTTTATGGAAAAAGATATAAGCAGCCTTCCACTAATAAACAGGAAATTTTAAAATCTTTAAAGCTACAGGCAGGGTAGGTTAGGAACGTGGAAGTGAAACTGGGGACATTCACCTCCATTCTGCTGACTCAAATACAGGCAGGAGAAGAAACGCTCGCGATTCCTCTCTGATGTAAACGGAAACCTACCTAGGGACAAACAGTTTACATCTACCAACCGCAGAGCAGGATCAAGGCCAAGAGCTGCTTCCTGATACCTCACACCAACACCTGAGATGCACTTTTCCTCTATTTTTTCAATCCACCCAACACCTGCTGGACGGACAGACAGGTATATTGCGGTTAATTCACTTGCTAAAGGAATAACGCTTACACCAGACTTGTTACCTTCCATTTCTCATAAAACACTACTCCTTTTCCAGAAAGAGCTGAAATAGCACTGAAACTACCTTAGTAATTTTCAAAGTGAGTTTTCACTAAATATATTGACCCACCATTCATTCCATTGTATATACTTCTGTGGTGAGGTGACAGGTCATCCGTTAATTGTCTCCTGAGGGTACCTTCTCTGCTGCCTCCACCGAGATGTTTGAGATGCTCCGGGCTCCCCCCATAGTGTTGTTTGAGATGCTCAGGGCTCGTACCCCTCACTTTGTGGAGATGTTCTGTACTTCCACTCGACGTGTGCTTCTGCAGATGATCCGGGCTGCTACTGCTGTGCTTTTGATGCTCAGGGCTACTACCAGGCCTCTGCTTTTGAAAGTGTTCAGGGCTACTACTCAAAACGTGCTTTGGGATAGTTTCTGGACTGCTGCTGCTCTGCTTTTGCTGTTCAGGTGCTTTGACAATGGTTTTGTGATGTTCCGGACTCGGTCCTTTCAGGTGGTGGTCAGGACTGCCAGAACTCCTGGGCTTCTGGAGGTGCTCTGGGCTGATACTCCTGTGTTTCTGATGCTCAGGGCTTCCTTCGCCCCGAGTTTTTTGAAGATGCTCTGGACTAGTACTTGGATGATGTTTATGATGGTCTGGACTGTCTGTACTTCCCGTGCTAGAAGTACTGCTCCCATCACCGACGTCTCTTATGTAAGTACTCGTTGCGGTTAGCTGGCACAGGCTGATTTGGCTGTCGATAGAGCTCCGGCTGCCTGCTCCACCGCTTTTCTCCTCATCCAGCAACACACACAATTCTTTCAGCTCCAGGTTTTCCTTAACCACTTCTTCTTGTCTCACTTCCAATTCTTTCAGCTTCTGTAAGTACAAGGCAACCTCTTTGTGCATAACGCTAGCACTGTATCTGCCCAGTCTCTGCCATTCACGGGACACCTTCTTGCCTTTCTGCCTGTCATCATCCAGAAAGCAGCAAAGGTCTCTCAGTTCTTGGTTATCTTCTTGCAGCTTCTGGTTGATATCCTTTAAAAGAAAGATAATCATGACAGGGAAGCGTCTAAAAGAATTAACATTATACCATAACCATTACACAAGCCAGTGAACAGCACTGCTACAAACCCATCATCTAAGCACTCAGGTGAGGCATAAATAATTGCGTATGTAGATCTGGCATGTTATAAGAGCATCATGCTTCAAACTAACAGAGCTGCTCTCCAGGAAAAAGTGACTGTAACGTGGAGCTAACCTTCAAGGGTTCAAAGACTAACTTCTGACACAGCCTAAAAGTTTCAGGTGCTTAATTAATTTTCATGCTAAATATCAGAATAATTTAGCTCCCAACCTGGGCAAAGATCATAAGCGCTCTCATGATGATCTCACTCCCTTGAGAAATATTCACCTGCGAGTTATTGCTGAATAAAACTGCAAGGTACATCAGAAATTGTAATCTCACTTGAATAATTAACTTTTGTACTCTCTATTCCCTAAAGCATATTCACATATAAAGACGAACTTTTTTAGAGATTTAAACTATTTGGGGTTTGTTTGATTTTGGTTCAGATTTGCATAAAAGAATCTTGCTAGTCATCACTTCATCAGAATTGCTTCAACCACTCGGAAATGAAATAATCTGCTTGAATAGACTTTTCACTCCTAATAAAATGAAGTGCACTATTCCACAGCCTTCTTTAAGTGGGGAACAGTCTGAAGCAAAAACATTCAAGCTGTTACTATAGCAGAATAACATGCCAAAGAAAACATTTTCAGTATTTTATCCCTCTAGTTTTACTAAACTGGCTTTCTCCCATCTAGATATTCACTCTCCTTCTTATGCACTGTATTAGAAGTAGAGATTAGCCACAATTGTTCAAAATTTAGCCTTATGGAAAGGCCACTTTAGCACTGTTTCTTAAGAAAAAGAAGCTTTTCTAACTCCACTGGGTTTGTGTGCATTCACGTCTGATCTTTGCCTCAAAATAGCTTTGAACTTGAGCAGTTTCAACCCATATCTGACAAAGAAGACATCCCAATGAGGCTACAGGGTATCCTTAAAAATCTGTGCTAGTGAGAGACATTTAAAATAACCCCAAGGTGGAACAAAAAAGTTTGAGTGGAAGCCCGCAATTCAGCAGCCAGAAACAGGAGGCACCCATCCACCAAAACGAGACGTGGCTAGTCAGTGTAACTCATGGACCAGTCATTTCACGCAGGACAAAGGAGGTAGATGTCCAGACATCAACGCAGGGCTCAAAAGCCCCTTCTCCCAAATTCCTTTTAAAAGTTCCAGCTGAGCCATCTGAACAAAAGGCGGAAGTTAACCACCACTTAAGGAGTTCAGAACTGAGAGAGGAATTTGTCACTCCTTCCTACACATCTTGGTGTGTTTTATCGCTTATCTGGATGATGCATAACTCCGTACGATGTCACAACACCTTTGCACGTAACCGGGAGAAAGATACTATTGTTGTAATTTAACTTACATTTAAAATATATGCTTTATTTTTACTAAAGTACTATCATCGATGGGTCTTTCTTACCTCCGGACACCATATATTGTCAAAAAGAGGAAGGGGGACACACACACACATGCTCTCTCATACTCTGCAGAACAGGAAAACTTGGGAGACAGGAACAGTCTTCCCCCACATGCTATTTATTTTATGCCACTCTATCATCAGAGACACTTTCTCAATAATTTAGTTGTTTAAAGCCATTCTACAAGTCAAGAACTCTCTTCTAATGTAGTCTCATGTAATAATTCAAAAGCCCACACTGCATCTGTCTCTCGTCTCTCCTTCCCGCCAACCTCTCACCTCCCTGAAGGAATTTCCTAAGAACAATGTCCTTTCTCAAAGCAACGAGACAGAAAATGTTTTGTAGTCGTGCCTACTTTAAGATAGCATTCTAGGTCCATAATACACGCGTACATGCTACAGCAGGATAATTATCTGTAAGTAGTCACACTATCTTCCCAATCCTCGGAACTGGGAAGGAAATGTTAGGGATTATGCCTCTCATTCAACAAGAGAGCTAAATTAAAAAGGAATAAATCATTACAGACTGGGTCTGCCTCTCGCTGTAGACTGCAGAAGTACACAATCAAAAATTAGTCGATCAGAGGTGCGTTATCAGACGTCTTTTTCAGACAATAAACCAGGGATGGGTTCTGATCATCCCGAAACCGAGCCCAAGGGTTTGCCATCACCTGCCGTACGCTGCAGCGCAGCCTGGAAATGACCTGCTCTCTCCAGCAGCCTACCAGGCTGCCTGACAGATGAGCAAGTCGTCCTAAAACACTGACGGAAAACGGCATAAGCTACACAAAACCTTCTGAACCCCTACAGCTCTGCACGCTATTCTTTCACGCGCACTTCAGACCGGATCACTTAACCTTACTAAAAACCGATGAGGTCGAACACAAAAGTGACAAGCCTGCAGCGTCTTCATCAAGCCAAAGCATACCGGGGCAGAGCGTCCGGCAGCTGCGCTCCACAGCCTGCCCGGTCATCTCCTACCCGGACACTCGGTTTTTAAGTGGGACCAAACGCTAAGCACTCCAGTCCTTGTTCACTTTTCATGCTATTCTCCTCCCAGACCATGCCATCCACCTGATGGGATGGCTCCCGGCGGGACGGGCGGGGGAACGCGGAGACACCGCGGAAACTTCGGGGCTCCCACCCTGCCCACCCCGCTACCTTCAAGCCGCGGATCTCGCCGAGGTGGAGCTGGAGGCGGCGGTTCACCTCGCGGATGAGGTTGCTGTGGTCCAGCATCGCGCTCATCTTCTCGGCCTCGGCGCGGCGGAGGCTGCGGATGAGCTCCTCCTTGCTCCACTTGAGCAGCTCCTCGTCCGACACCTTGGACAAGTCCTCGGCCGGCGCCGCCCCGCAACTTTCCGCCGCCACTTTGGCCATGGCGGGGGCCCGGCA